>JASTWL010000709.1:0-91229 GCA_035220575.1 Temnothorax rugatulus | reverse complement strand
TAGCTGCGAAGTTTTTCTGCGGGTATGGTCGGTTCGACGTAAACACTGAATTCCGATACTATCACGCTCCGACTTTCACCACATTCCGACGCGATACGCGACCTCAAATAATATCGCGAACTTACAATTTGACCCACCCGAATAATTCACCGCGATCGAAACGAATAACTAAGTCCTGAAAGAGAAGGTTAGACAAAATGTGCGAAACATACAATACATGAGAAACACAAAAATATAAACACACATCATATCGCAGAAAACAAAATAATACAAAAATATATCGAAGCATATAATATCGTATTAAACAAAATAAAACAAAAATGGGGTGAGAAAGGTTTCTTTATTTCACACAAAAAAATTCTGAAAGAAAAGACCCCATTAATCTGTCGTCACCGCGCGAAATTATTGTCGCGCTGATTCAAGCCCTTATCGTGCTTTCAGCGATCTTTCGGCTGCCCCACGTTGGGCGCCAAATTTTGTCACGACTTTTACCCATTCGGCGCAAAGCCGGATCAAAAGGGGGTTGCGGGAGGCAGGATGATGTCAGGCCTCGCCGACGGATCTCTCGCACAACGCACCGAATTCTCTAACGCGAACGGGAGGGCTGGGCGCCAGGACGCGGTATCCCGCGTCCCTAACCGAACATTTATAACAAATATCGAAACGTTTATCGTAGTTAAACGGCGTGCGCGAGATCGACCAGCTCGGCGTATTACTCAGGGACGAAGGGTGGTATAGGGCAGCGCGAATTGGGACGGGCGACACAGAAATTACGGACTTCAGCAATTAGTAACAAAAGAAATTAATATTTATTATAAAAAAACAATTAGCTCACGAATTGCTCTAATAAATTAAAGAACCGTTGATCCATCTCTCACAAAAGCGAAATATATAGACGTGAATAATCGGGAGCGTGAAAGAATAATTCAAAAATCGTTACCATCGGGAAATAATAACCCCGGAAACAAGTCAAAATTTGGCGCGATCTCGGACGCCAAGTTTTACTTCCAGAAAAGTACGCAGATCGCGATTGTTCAGAATTCTGTCGCCGGGATAGTATCCCCGAAATACGAGGCGCAATATAACACCACGGACGGGTCAATAACCAAGCCCGAACAGCGACAGATAACGCGAAATCTTTAGGTTTTATCGCCGCCGAGGAAACATCAGCGCGAGAAGAATATCGCACTCATCTAACGAATTTTTACGGGACCTACGCCCTACGCAAAAGAGTACTTAATTCAACGCGAAAGAAAGAGTATTCTCCGAGGAGAAGAGCGCTAAACCAGCGCGAGACTACACACGCAATAATGTCCTGACGGACTTACAGACTAACGCGAAATAAACTAATTCACCGCAAGAGATGCGCCTACATACTCACCCAGTACAACTAAATCTGCGCAGGGGGGAATATCTACACGAGGAAAACGCGAATTTGGCCGCAAAGCACACGAAATTACGGGAACGGCGTAACGCCAAGATCAGTCTCGACGAATCAACTAAGATCACGAGAGTCGCGCGTGACGACACCGCCGGTATACCGATCGCACCACAATACCGTAGTGTTCGCGAATACCGAATCGAGATATCTATCGCGATCTCCAGGACGTTCACGCGATGAGTACTATTCACTGGCCACGAGACCATTCCACAGCCCTTCGCTCTCGCTCTCGATCGCAGATGCAAAATTACGAGATCTCAATTACGCGAGTACTTTAGGCGCGAGCGTGGCCCGAGGGCGGTGTCGTGGCTTACATTACTACCGTCTATTCGAGGCAACCTCACCGGTAAGATACTTCCTCCGTCGGGGTTGTCCTCTCCGCCGTCACCAAAACCGTCGCGAGAGAATCAGGCACCAAGTGCGCAGCAAAAGTCGGTCGAGAAGCGCTCAGAAAGCCGTGCGTTCGTCCCGAGGGTGGTCAAGAATGATCGCGGAAGTGCGCCGATAGAGGCGTCGATCTAACGCCCTAGCGGGACATGCGCGACCCTTCGCGCGATAAGCGGACCAATTAGCGGTGAGCTCGCCGGCTCGCGAGGGAGCCGCCAGCGGGGTTATCGACCGTGGATTCGCGGGGCGTTCGAACGTGCCCTTTGCGCTGCGGGGTCCTTCCGGATTCCTGATGCAACAGGCAAGGCGATGACTCCCGCGGTGTCCTCTGGCTTGACTCGGGGGCGGTGCCCATCCACCCCCAGAGTCCGTCTGGCCTCGGGGGACTGCAGACAGGCCCGGCGCCGGGCCCCTGCGATGCACAGGTTCGCCTGCCGTTGCTGGCGCGCAGCGCGCGCGTCTCACGTCGTCCCGCTAGTAGCGGTCCTCGTAACTCGGGCCCCTCGCCCTCGACATCTCGCTTTCGGTCCTTGTGATCCGTTTATCATCCGGCTCTCCTGGTACTCCTCGTCATCTTCAGTGTGGCGTTTGGAACTCCCACTCGACGGGGTGAGGCGCCACGCAATATCGCAAGAGAAAAAAACAATAATGAATATTCGAATCGCAACTTTAATACGCCCCTGGAGATCGAAGGTCGATTCGTGAGCCGTCCTCGGGCGCGCAATCCGCGCCTTTGACGGCGGCGGAGCGCTGCCACGCCGCGGCGAAACCGCACAACGTCACAGCCTATATCTTGTAGTTAGTATACATATAGATACAAGAACTCCTATAAATACAGATTTTTAGAAATATTATATGTATATACCCCATTTTTGTCTTTGTAGTATATACAAGCAATATCAGGGATTCTGATGATAAAAATACAACTACTAATGAGACTAAGAACTGCAGTCCAAAATGTAATTCACTGAAAAGCGTTGACTTACGTGCATTTGATGGTGAGTATACCATTATTTAGAAATCCTGTCTTGTAAGTACTAATTGTTATAAATGCTTTATAATCCCTTATCTATATGTGTATGTCAGCAGAAACTATTACAACAATACATTTTAATGAAGGAATTGGTGGAAATGACGAAACTGAAATCCCTATCCTAGATTTCTTTACTGAAGAATGTGATATGATGCTTCCTGTAATTGGTGAGTACATTGATAATGTCGAGAAATACTCTAGTAAATATTACCTATTATAAGTATTATAGAGGATTTTGAATCCATCTTTCGATTTCAGATATTAACAGCAATTTGTATGACGTAAATGTGATCAATCAGAGAGATATTGATACAGAAAGCGAAAACATATTGAAGTCTCAGTTTCTTGTAAGCAATAATGATTTTCATATTTTATTAAACTTCGCATATGACGTATACTATATATGATAATATATTAATGTGATGAAATATTGCAATGTGCCAACTTGTATATTGGAGCAAAGTATAATAGACAATACTTTACTTTACAAACTATAAAAACACAACATATACTTTTTTCTAAATGAGTATATACACTTTTCCTATTATTTTATAGCTGCATATAATGGCTGTGCATTTAACAATGTGGACAAGTGTGTTAAGCGATTGACATTTAGCACTACTGGTATGTTCATGTCAAGCATATGATTAATAGAATATGTGAAAAGTAAGAATAAGTTAGTTAGAAACAAGAAATAAAATATTTGAAAAACGTAATAGTAGTATCGGGATAATACATGTCGTTAGTGTTATTTTTTAACATACCCTGGTAGAAATTTTGACAGGGCGCTTGCATGGCACTGACCAGCGTGCCACACTGCCACTTCAGGAGCTGGCATGGCACGCTGGTAAGCGCCATCCGCGAAACGTCACGTTTTGCCCGCTAGCGCCACAGATCTGATGTGGTGTTGGCATGGCGCTAACATGGCGGCAGTAAGGTACATACGACATACCGGTTTCTAGAAATGTTTTCTATGAAATCAAAATGTTAAAATGTCTACTTGATAAACGTTTATAAAAAAAATGTTCTTTTTCTTTATCTAAAAAAAAAAAAGAAAAAAAAGCTTAATTCTTTAACTGTTTCGTTACATGCCATGTGCGTATAGCCGCTCTCAAGGCGGTCACCCATCCTAGTACAGAACCGGGCCCGTGTTGCTTGACTTCGATGATCCAGTGGACAGTGACGATTTTCTCACCCTGATGCTTCCTTATTAACTGTTCTTGTCTATAACAGGTACATCTTTAAAGTGTTCAAAAATCTTGTAATGATAATCTTCTTGATAGCTATAACACTGCATGAAATAGTAATCAACGTTTTTTACACAAAGGATTACTATTGTTTCTTTAACCTCAAAATTGAGGTTAAATCATAGTCCTGAATATTATACATATATATGTGCGTGTGTATGTGTATGTGTCAATTCCAACATATTTTACAAAGAATTGTTACAGCACTCGCGACTCGCGACGTCCACAACTTCTTAATCGCTTCTAAAAAGTCGATCTAGAAGCCAAAGAGAAGAATCTCGACAGCATCTAATGTGGCGCAAGTGTGGACCGCATTAGAAACTCAGTTAAATCCAGACTTGCGCCCGTTCAATTTTATGTAAATGCCATGTTAGGCGCGGACATGGCCCTGATATGGCTCTTTCCAGTTTTTTAGGATAAGGCTGTGGCGTGGCAAACTTGCATGGCGCTGACAAGTGTCGTGGCGCCGGCAAGGCAATTTCTACCAGGGTAGCCATAGTTCAAATAACAAATAAGATACTTGTTAGAATGTAAATCAGCTATAGCGTTCCCTGGAAAAAATAGTACTGATAATATTTTTTATTAATAATCAAATATTTTTGAATTTTTTTACTTTAATTTTCTTTGTAAGTAACTGACTGTTATATTCCTTCTAATTTATTTATAGTATCTATGAGAGATATCTAGTTTTTTGCTATGCCATCATATTGTGCAATAAATTATACTTTATATACATATAATTATATGTTTAGAAGAACTATCTGTAGATACAGGAAACGTATGCGCGCTTCCTACTTGCCAAGATAATACTAACCCAGAAATTGTTGATGTTTCAATATCTAATGGTATGTATGATTTTCATTACTTTTTATAAATAATTTTCGAAATGCATTTTTAATAAACAAATTGCATAGTAATTTGTGTATGCTTATATTAATGGACAGTTCCCATAACGTTAATTTTGCTGCATATTTTTAAGAAATAATGCTAATTTTAAACTTAAGTAATAAATATTCTATATGATGTTTTAAATATATTTGTTGAAATATGATAATAAATTTTTCACTACTTTGATATATTATTTTCTTTTGTCGTCTTTTATGTATCTATTGCGTATATAGCTAACGTGTATACATTGATATACAAATTTATATTGTATTGTATGTTACTTTTTTAACGACATAGGGGCTGTGTCCCTTGATTCACATAGTTATCTAATTTCTTTGTTCTTATTCTTTTACACTAGATAATGATAATGATGAAGATGCAGATTATATACCTTCAGAACAAAGTTCTTTAGACAGTGAATCTCCACAAAACCACGCGTCAATTGTTAACCAGACTACATCTTCTATTTCAAGTTTTGATACTTCAAATACCAATGTTGTTGGTACATCAGCATGTAACGATGAGGTCATGTATGTGGAAAACTCCAACACGAAATGAAGGAAACGATACTATTGCACTTTTTGTATGAAGTCACAATTACAGCTTCCACGACATTTAGAGACAGTACACCGTGACGAGCCGGAAGTGAAAAAGTTTGTCGTTCTGTCTAAAAAAGACCCAGAAAGGAAGAAAATAATAGATGACATTTGAAAGGCTGGTACCTTCAAATTTAACACGAACCCAGAATTTAATACTGGGCAATTAATTGTGTGTAGACGTCCAAATAAAAAAGCCAATAAGGCTGCTACAGATTTCATTGCCTGTGTAAAATGTAAAGGTTTTTTTGCAAAAACCAGTATCCGACATCATTCACGAGTTTGCATTAAAAAGGATTTTCGAAGAAATAAGACTATTATGATTATGGGCAGGCAAATTACAGGCAGAATACATCCAGACTTTAAGAAAAACTGTGTTTCCCGTTATGCGAGATGATCTAGTAACACGTATTATAAGATATGACAAATTACTGATCTTATATGGTAACAAGTTGTGTGTGAAATATAAGGCGCAACACGACATGATTCGTGCACGTCTACGTCTTCTTGGCCGCTTTCTATTAGTACTGAAAGAGATAAATAAAATATAGAAGATTTTCAATCGATATATTATTCCCAAATATACGATGACTGCATTTCTGCAATTAACGAAGTTGCAGGATACAATAATGAGAAACAACTTTATGCGACTCCTGCAGTAGCGGCTAACTTGTCAACTCTCATCAAACATACAAGAAATCTTCTTGTAATGGAATGCATCAAAAAACAAGATGAAGAGAAAAAGAAATTAGTTGAAGATTTCTTAAAATTATTAGTAGTAGATATTGGTACCAGCGTAAATAGGACTGTTTTCGAAACGCAATCGGCGCATAAACGGCATAAGAAAGTAAATTTGCCGTCATTGGAAGATATTAAAAAATTGCACTCATATTTGGTAAAAAGAAGGACTGAAACTTATGCGGCATTAAAAGAATTTTTTACATATGAGAAATGGATCTCTTTAGCAGAAGTGACATTGACTTCGATTCATGTTTTTAATAGACGACGTGCAGGAGAAATCGAACGAGCATACATAGATTTTGAAAATTTTGAAAAAGTAAATAAAAATATGTACGGTGACATATACAAGTCATTATCCGTAGAAGACAGAAAAATTGCTGAGAAATATGTCCGATTTTGTATCAGAGGGAAGTTGGGACGTACAGTGCCCGTACTATTGTCAAACGATCTCCTTGACTGTATTATTTTAATATTGAAATATCGCCAGGAAGCTAATGTACCAAAAAAAAATCCATATATTTTTGGACTACCTTCTATCGACAAAAATAGATACCGATATTTAAGGGCTTGTATCTTAATGTGTAAATTTGCAAGAGAGTGCAATGCAAGCCAGTCAACAACTTTGCGCGGAACAACATTACGAAAACATATAACTACACATTGCATTCAACTCAATCTCAATGACATTGATGTTTCGGATCTAGCCAACTTTATGGGCCATGCTGATAAAATCCATAGAGAACACTATCGACAGCCACAGGCAAGTAGAGATATACTCAAAATCTCTCAATATTTAGAAGGTGTGCAAGGAGATAAACAGGATACAAGTAATGATTCTGCGTCGGACAACGAGTCTGAAAAGGAAAATAACTCAAGAAATAAGATTAATATTAATACCAGTGATGAAGCAGGTATTATTATCTATATGATGTTTAAGTCGTTATATAGGACATTGAAATTATAATTAATAAATATTAATATAATTAACATTTACATGTTTTACATCGTTTTTAATGTTTATGAGTAATTTATATAGAAGTATTCTTACTACATTCTTACTACATTATTCATAATAGTTATAATACATCGTTTATTATAGATATGCCATTGAGTAACACACACAATGATTCCAAAATATGTCAAAACCAAGTTGATAAACGAGGTGGAAAACGGAAACGTAGTAGTAAGTAATTTTTTTATCTGTTGCCAATCCATGGCTATACGACTTCCAATAATTCAAGTTTATTTTCTTTATTTTATATTAATAGCTAATAATTAATCTTAAAAATATTTATATATTATTTACATTTTCAATATAACTTTAACATTTCATATGTAAAAAGTAAACGTATATTATTATATCTTATTGCACTCTTTCCTTCTATTTTCACCAGATTTACATACATAATGCAATATATTCTTCATTATATTTATGCCAAGCATATATACAAGTGTCTTAATATTTAAAAGTAAATAAATACAATAAAATGTCATCACTATTTCCAAAAGAAATTAATACCGTTAAATATAGAATGAGTGTTCAACTATAGCATCAATAAAAATATTCTTACGTTAAACTTTAGTACAAATAGTATAGTACTTTCATGATTATTAAATTATATAATATCCTGTGCTCTGGCATCTCCTTATGGAAAAACAAAAAGGCTACGATGAACAGACGACGAAAAAGAAGCAGTGCTTCAAGCGTTTGCGCAAAACATAACAAATCATACATTGCCGTCTCTAAAAGAAATTCAAGAGACGAGGAACAACTATCCCTGTCTTGCAAATCGTACATCGCCGCAAATTAAGACGTGGTTGCATAATAAGCAAAAATCTTTGCGAAGATTATAAAAACACGATATTATTTTGGTTTTACCATTTGCGATAAAAATATTTTATAGTATCTGCTTCACTTTCTTTAAGGAAGATTGCATGTAGCAACATGTCATTAAGTTGCTTCCATCAATTTGTTTTAATCTTTTTTTTCTCGCTAAAAAGTTTAATTCTCTAACATCAGCACGTAGCGTTCTCATACAATTGGCCAAAAAGTAAGATTTGCAAGGAATACAAATGCGTAACATTTTCTACTCCTTTCGATAGTCGCGTCAAACGGCTTGCTTTCCCGTACGTTTAGGCATCGTTTTATAGTTGTTTATTGTCGAGGGAAAAGGATAGTTTTCCCTCGACAATAAACAACCATAAAACGATGTCCAAACGTACGGGAAAGCAGACCAATTTTATATGTGTTCTGAATAGCGATAGCAAGAATTCAATTAAGCCGCGGTGACTACAATTATTTCATATTACATTATCTTATGCATAATATTACTTACTAGAAGCTGAGATTATTGTGTATTTTTTTCAGTATCATTATTTTTGTTATGTATACAATATATGTATCTTTTGCTTTTTATGACACATAAAATCTCGATTGTAAAACAACATTTTCGTTGTTTACATATAAATTTATGAGAACGCGGCCCCCTCACCCCGCGGACCCCTCATCCGCGGCGCCCGAAAACGCAAACGCGGTTCCCCTCACCCCGCCGCGGTACCCCCCTTCACCCCGCGGCGCCCGAAAACGCGGTACCCCCCTCCCCCTCACCCCGCGGCGCCCGAAAACGCGATACCCCCCCCTCGCGGTACCCCCCTTTTACATAGATTCGCGCGCCGGGCGTCTCTTCTCTCTCCCACGTTTCTTCCAGATTGTCGCACACCGCGCGTCGAATTATTGTCTTCGCTAGGCGATAGTCTGTGTCCCCGTCCTCCCAACGAAGGCCGTGATGGTTCGCCATCAGCCAGCCGGCCCTTGCCTTCTCGGCGCTCGTCAGCAGATCCCAACTCATCGACGCGCGAAACACGTGATGGGCGAGTACGCGCGTCTCGCTTCGCAGTACAGTCACCTCCTTCGCGACGAATCTGTCGCCTACGACAAAGGAGAGGATCCGAGATATCGCGTGAGATCCCTCGGCGGACGGAGATTTCCGAACGCGTCGAAGTAGATCGCTGCGTTCCCTCTTTTCGTGTAAACGACCCAATGCGTACCCGGACCCGCCGCGTCGTCGAGATTCACGATGCCGCACTCCGAGTGTCGCACCCTCGTTGGCAGAGCGTCGGGCATAAACACTCCGCGGACGAACGGTATGCGCAGGCGACGCGCCGATCGATCGAGCTGCTCGTTCGTCGTGACGCCGTACGGCGGTAGACGCGCTAACATCGTCTTCTTCCGCGAAATTTTTTTTTTTCGACGATTCTTCTCGCGCCACCTCCGCGCTTCTTATACGGCGCGAGGTACAACCCGCAACCCTCCATCGCGCGATTGTGTCGCTGGAATTCGTCGAGTTGCCGTTGCGCCGCTTTGCCAGCGCTCACCGCTTTGGCCACGCCGGCCGCGCCACCAATCAAGGAACCAAACGCGCCCAACATCGGTAGAAAAGGCAAGAAGCCGCCGCGTTTCGCCATCGGAAGTATCCTCCGTCTCTTCTTCCCGCTCTTCCTCGCGTTTCTCCTCGAACCCGTTCCTTTCGTCCTTTTCCGTTTTTCCATACCCATGCCCAGTTTCGTCTTCGCCTTCATAGCCGCCCATACGGCAGCCGCGGTGAGTCTCTCGCCGACCGTGGAGTCCTTCGCGGTGACGCGCTCGCGCGTCCTCTCGGCGAGCAGTCGATCGGCGACGTGTCGTTCGGCGAGCTCGCCGCTTCGGGAGTACGCGACGTCGTGCTCTTGACACGCCGCGTCCAACGGATTTATACCCTTTTCGCCGCGCGCTAGTCTTTTCGCTAGACGCGTACCGGGTCCGCAGAACTGATAGCCGGGTACATGCAGCTCGAAGGGAAGAGCGTTTATCGCGCGATCGAGCAGACCGGCGCCGCACGCGCGTTGCATTTGATCGCGGTTGCGGGAGGGCTTTCTTTCTTCTTATTTTAAAAAAGTTAGATTTTTCTCTTCTTATCTTGATGACTCGATGACTCACCGTTCAGGGTGAGCGCGCGGTTGCACTCGTAGCAGTCCTTGATGAGCGGCGGTGGACCGTCTATGTGCGTTCGCTGCCACGGACGATTGTAATGTTCCATGCACGGGCGATATGTCTGCGCCTCGGGATCCGCTTTTATATGTTTCGGCAAACGGTCCCACAGCAGATGCACGTATCTCTCAAAATTACGCAACAGAACGATCTTCGGGACGAATTCCAACTCCTCGGCGGTTAGATTGAGAATATCGTGCCTGTCCGTCAGTATGGGAAACATTTCGATCACCGATGCGCGCAAACGACTCGTTGCTTTTTGATTAAATTTTTTGCACGGATACGACAACGCGCTCGCGCTACTTATACCTGCGCGCGAGGCGTTTGCGCACGCGCGACGAAACGACGTCAGCGCTTCTCTTCCCTCTCCAGCGATCGAGGGGCTCATCGCGAACGAATCGAGCGAGCGCGCGCTTGCGGAAAAGTCCGAGAGAAAGAGAGAAGGCAAAATGCGATTCGTGCGACAGTCGGTGACGATAGGAGTCTCGAATCTGGATCGCAAAACCCTGGCGAGGTCGGGCGCTACCGATAGAGAAAACGGAGAATCGCGCAGGCACGGTCCTCTCCTGCCGAACGTCGTACGCTGCATCATTTGCGGTCCCTCCAATTGCGGTAAGACGAACGTTCTGCTGAGTCTGCTGGAACAACCGCACGGACTTCGTTTCGAAAACGTATACGTGTACTCAAAATCTCTGCAACAACCGAAGTATCGATACCTCGAACGATTATTCGAGCCTATGGACGAGATCAGCTATCGCGCGTTTTCCGACAATCGCGACGTCGTTCCGCCCGACGAGGTGCTTCCCGACTCGGTCTTCGTCTTCGATGACGTGGCCTGCGACAAGCAGGACAGGATGAGGGAATACTTTTAGTAGTTATACTAGGAGAGTTCTAACCCATGGGGCAATGAGGGGGGGTGAGGGAGGGGGGTATCGGATTACGGGGGGTGAAGGAGAGGGAGGAGGGGCGGGGTATCGGGTTACACAAGGGTATCGGGTTACATGGCGATGTCGCGGGGGGGTGAGGGGGAGGGGGGAAGGCGGAGTATCGGGTTACACAAGGGTATCGGATTTCAAGGGTATCGGATTTCAAGGATATCATATTTCAAGGATATCGGATTACGTCGTGAAGGGGGAAGGGGGGTAGGATGACTCACCGGGATGACTCATATCCGGGATGACGTCACCGGGATGACTCACCGCGCGCGTGACTCACGCGGGTAGGGCCGCGCGAGGGGTCCGCGTGGGGTCCGCGTGGGGTGCGCGGTCGCGCCGCGGGTTCAGCGTTCGCGCCGCGGTCGCTAGGCGGCGCACAATGGGTAGGACTAACTCGATAGCGCGTACCGCGTGGGAGCGTGTTTCGTCGGTCGGTCGGTTATGTCGATGACG
Source organism: Temnothorax rugatulus (assembly GCA_035220575.1). Lineage (NCBI taxonomy): Eukaryota > Metazoa > Arthropoda > Insecta > Hymenoptera > Formicidae > Temnothorax > Temnothorax rugatulus. The sequence goes on along the minus strand of JASTWL010000709.1, from coordinate 79,481 downwards.
CGTCGAACCTGTCGGAACCTGTTCGTCGTAAACAACATTTTTCTGGGAAAAGGGGGTGTTATCGCGTAGACTAAACAACAATCTAACTACGCAGTACGCGAGACAAAGGAAGAAATGACGTCATCGGGACGACGATCGACCCGATAACGCGTCGAACCTGTCGGAACATGTTCGTCGTAAACAACATTTTTCTGGGAAAAGGGGGTGTTATCGCGTAGACTAAACAACAATCTAACTACGCAGTACGCGAGACAAAGGAAGAAATGGTCTTTCAGTCGAAGCGACAGAGGCTTGATGTTGTCTCGTATACACGTGCAGGAGCTATCATTTTGTCGGTTTTGTCGATGACGCATCGAACCTAACCTGTCGGGACACGTTTCGCGAGCGCCTTAAACAAATTTTTTTCTTGAAGAAGGGGGTGTTATCGCGTAGACTAAACAACAATTTAACTGCGCAGTACGCGAGACAAAGGAAAAGATCTTTCAAAAATCAGTTGGAGCGAGAGAGAGGGCAAAGGGTATATAACGAGGGCTGAAGCGCGTCGAGCCGCATTAGTTGCGAACGATATTGTTCAGAGTGTCATCGAATCGCGCGCAAGTGCTCTGTGAAAGAGACTCTGTGTGAAGTGATTTAACACAAAAGAACTGGTGCGAAATAGCAAGCACACTGGTCGGAAATATATTTGCGATCGGTAAGTGTCTATATCTCTTTAAATAACATATATATATATATATGTGTGTGTGTGTGTGTGTGTGTGTGTGTGTGTGTGTGTGTGTGTGTGTGTGTGTGTGTGTGTGTGTGTGTGTGTGTGTGTAATTCATATTATATCCTTGTGAAAAGAGTGATATATGAATCCTGAGAATATCATATATGGATTGTGTCACTGTTCTCACAAGAACACAATATAATACTATTTCTCAATTTAGGTTGTGACGAAAATGAGACTAATGATAATGATATGGAAGATGACGATGATTCCGATTTTGTGCCGTCTATTCAGAGTGAAGAATCGAATGATATTAGTGAAAATGATGAACAGTTTGATAAATCAGAAAATAATTCTTCCTCGCAAAATAAATCCGCATCAAACTGTTTAAATGAATCAACGTATAAATTATCCAAAACTCAATCGAAAAGATCATTAAAAGGTGATTTTGTTACAAGGCAGAGAATCAATTATTGCAAGGATGATGATTTATTTGTAGAAATGTCTCGAGGGCCAAAAGGAGACAAAAAGTCTAATTTTTGTATGTATTGTAACAAAATGCAAACCAAAATTGCTCGCCATTTAGAATTAAAACATAGCAATGAAGAAGAAGTAGCAAAGTTTTTGTTACTGCCCAAAGGTTCTTATGAAAGAAGAACATTGATAGGTCATTGCAGAAAGAAAGGAAATTATAAGTTTAATACACATTCAGATATAAATAAAGGCTTTATGATTGTTACAAGAAGGCCTAACAATAGAGCAAAGCAGAATGGATCTAATTTTTTACCGTGCCCTAAATGTGGAGGACACTATACAAGGACCAATCTTAGACATCATTTTCGTTTCTGCAGCAAAGAGAAAGATACATCTCGACACATACTGCAACTTGCACGAAGTGTTTCAAAATCAGTCCATAACCGAGCTTGTACCAAATTAAGAACGAGAATAATTCCGATAATAAGAAAAAACGATATTCGTAATATAATAAGATATGATTTACTTATAATTTTGTTCGGCAATCATCTTTGTCATAAACACAGATTAGACCATCAAGATGACTATATACGAGCGCAGTTACGACTTCTTGGTCGATATTTACAAGCATTAAAACAAATTGAACCACAAATACAAGAACTACAAATATTATTTGATCCAAAGTATTATGATATTGCTGTAAAAGCAGTAAATGTCATTGCCAAATATAATGAAGAAACAGATATGTATGATGTGTCATTTAATGCTTTAAGTATAACTAACAATGCTGAAAAAAATGTGTAAAATTTTAATTAATGAATGTATTAAGCAGCATGACAATAAAAAACAAAGACTGGTTGAAAATTTTCAAAAAATATTGCATGAAGATTACGGCGATGTTGTAAACAAAACTGTTGGAGAAACACTATCTAAAAGAAGTAGACAAAAAGAGGTTAAACTTCCGCTAGCATCAGATATAGCAAAATTTAACAAGTATTTAGAAGAGCAGAGAACATCTAACATGGAAATATTACAAAATCAATTTTCGCTTAATGCTTGGAGATCACTCTTGGAAACAACATTAATTATTATACAAGTTTTTAATCGGCGGCGAGCAGGGGAAATAGAAAGAACTTTGATAGATAATTATAAGAATTCAACGAAAGTGACAGATGCAGATGGAGATTATAAAAAATTACCAGTATCAGAAAAAGAAATAGCTAAAAAATATGTGCGCTTTACAGTTCGTGGAAAATTAAATCGGACCGTACCTGTTTTATTAAACCCACAAATGATAGAGTCGATAGAAACAATTTTGAAATATCGAAAAATAGCAGGAGTATCTTTTAAAAATCCTTACCTATTTGGTATTCCAAGTAGCAGCAAAACAAGATTCAAATATGTTAGAGCATGCAAGTTAATGCGTGAATATTCTGCTACATGCGGAGCGGAAAATGTCAGCACTTTACGTGGCACCATTTTACGTAAACATATAGCCACAAAATGCCTATCACTTAATTTAACTGAAACTGAAGTATCTCATGTTGCTAATTTTATGGGTCATCACCAAGATATTCACAAACAGATTTACAGACAACCTGTTGCAAAGGTTGATATTTTAGACATGTCCAAAATTTTAGAAAAAGCTGGAAATGTATCTGCACACAATACTACAAATAGTTCTGTAACAAGAGAAAATATAACAGATATTACCGATACTTCTACAACTAATCTAACAAGTGAAATTCAAGAAATGGGTAATGTATTAACAGAATAAATATATTTTCTTAAATAATTACAATATTTAGCAATATATTTTGTACTTGTATTTTATTAACAATTAAATATAGTCCGATTTTAAGAATATATATTTTAAGAATATAGTAGGTATGTAATTATTGTCATTCATTTTTTGCAGGTTGTATCTCCACTGATTCAAATAAAAATGAGATAACACAAATAAGCAAAGAAGAGAGCGAAAATGAGATACTTGAAAATGAAGACTCAGAGGATGACATCTTTTTGCCATTCGCAGATACTTCTAACGAAAATATATCGAAACGAAAAAAAGCAAAAAAAAGAAAATATTCAGGAGACGTTTTATCCAAATCAAACAAACATAAAAAAAGACGCGATTTAGTAAGTTAGCATTATTTACATTATCTAATATTTACGATATTTAGAAAATAAATTGCTTTTATACTTCTAGTAAAAAAAAATAGAAAAATACAAGTTTTATGAAAATATAAAAAATTATAAAATAATGGATTACCTAATTTCCGAGAAACAACTTCTTAATAATTTTGTACATTAATGTATATTAGTGCATGACTGTCGGTATATATGATATATTTACAAACATACGTAACATGGATAGTACCAGCCAAAAAGATTACATGTTGAAACGTGTGAAAACGATTATTTATAAATTTTGAAATGTATGTAAATTCGATCTTTATATTTTACAATTTTTTCTTTTTTTGTAATAATAATAAAGTTTTATGTCATAAATTATATCGATAAATATTTAGCATAGATTTGTCATGTTTCATTAAATATTAACTTTTTAATGGCTCTACCGTAGGCTAATTACGTTAAATTCTTCTGTAACAATATCTGTGAATTTTAACACTAAATTTTTTTAAAGCGCAGTAACTATGGAAGGAGTGACATTTTATAAACTCCTGTCTAGTTTTGACAAATAAATGTATTAATTTAATCCTTTATTTTCCAAACATTATAATTTTAAGATTACTCTTCAATGACGTGTGGTATTAAAATAATACATTTTGAATGCAATTCATATTTTCAGCTCAACCTCGTGAAAAAATACTAAGACCACGTTGGACTGTAAAAGAAACGGAAATTGCCTTTTCATTGTTTGGAGAAAATATTAATAAACATATTTTACCATCTTTCAACGAAATAACGTCCAAAATACACAAAACTATTTTGGAAGATCGTGGTACACCAGCAGTCAAGAGTTGGTTGCATAATCAAATACGCAAAAAAAAGACCCAGACAAAGAAATAGGAAGAACATATGAACAAACATAAATAAATGAATATAGGTCATTCACATTTATTTGTATCATCCATTGAAATTTGTTCTTACTTGTCGATCTCATATGAATGTATAAATTTAAACAAAACTTTTTTATTTTATAAGAATACTTTTAAAACCTGTGATTAAGGACAGATGCGAGTCATAAGGTTTACAGTAAACATCTTTAATTTTACGTATATTAATAATGTTAATGCAAAGAATTTATTTATTTTAATAAGAGAAATTTATATTTATTTTAAAAGTACAAAAAGCTCGTAGCAATTAAAAAGGTATTATCTTTATAAAGTATTACTTTTTAACAATTACAAATGTGATGTTAAAATTTAACGTTAAAACAAACGTACATTTATGTATAAAGGCTTGTTTACAATAAGCAAAGTAAGAAGTAAGAGTAGATGTAATGAAGTGAAAAGTAAGTCTAAGAGAGCTAAAAGCGTCGTCTACAATACACAGAGTAAAGTAATTTCTTACTCCTACTTTTACTCTTACACTTACGCTCAGCCAATTAGGACGCAACAGGCTTATAATAGTCCTCTTACGCCTGCTCTTACTCTTTACTCCGTATATTGTAGACGACGCTTTACGCTTACAAAACGTACGACTGAAGTAAGAGTAAGAAATAAAAATAATTTATTTCGTTTATGCCTACTCTTACTTCTTACTCCGCATATTGTAGATTGGTTTTGATGACTGATGTTAATTATAGGCAAAGTAAAAAGTTAGATTAAACATTAAAGTTTTCGAACATTGTTTGCATGTTTGTAGCATCGCATTAATGCGATATTTTTGTTTATTTTTAAACAGAAAAAAGTGACAGTAGCAATTTGGCAAGATACCATTTATGCAGTCTTAATTTAAAAAAATATTTTTATTAATATTGTAAAAACATTTCAGGGTTGTCATATAGATGCAAATCAAATTTGAAATCAATATTTTAATTTTATGTATGTACTAAAAATTTTAATTTATAAGAAATATATACAAATATAATTACTATCCTCTTTGTATAAATTTCTCTAATAAATGACTATATGATTTCACACATAAAAATAATCATTTCCTATATATTTTTTGTTGCTAAAAACAAATCTGTCACTTGCTTATCACAAATAATTTGGAAAAAAATTAAGTGAAGTAAATAAAAAATAACAATATTGTTGGATTTAATAATGCTGCAGCGATAATGGATATTTACTTTTTTTTGATAGAGCCAAATCAAGATATGAACACACACTTTAAGTCTTAAAAGTTTTCTTTTTGTTTCTCCATGATTTTCTGTATTAAAAACACAAGGATTTATAAATAGTAATAAGTAAAAGAAGCAATTAATTCTATTGCAATACAAAATTATGTTATATACGGCTTTTGTACGTACTTAATATAAATAAATAACGCTACATAAACAAATAATATGAAATTGACAAAATATAAAATGTAGATCATTCAGCCGATAATTCATTTGTATTTCATTGTCTTGTTACTGTATTTTGTATTTCGCAATTTTATATAGTCAATTTTATTTTATTCTTTTATTTAGTATTTTTCAATTATCATCTGTAATCACAGAAGGCATTTGTCGCACGATTTAGACTTACTGTAAAAAATAACTTTTATTTAGTAGGAAACTATTATTAAATCAATACTTCTTCAATCCAAAAAAGCAGTAGTAAAAAAATGATTTTGAAGCTTAAAAATTACTTTAATATGTTTTTAACAAATCTACAAAAAATGTTTAGCAGTGTCATTAAATCCATCAAAATTAATTTTGTTTTACGTTACTCTAATTTATCGAAAAATGTGATGTGACAGACAAACTAAAACATTCGATTTGAGTTTAGCAATAAAAAATATGAGAGAATAATTTATTTTCATACCTGAAGCAGAATAAATTTTATAGTGAAATACATTTAAATACCTAATTCGAATCCAAATTTTATGTTTATTTTTATGGGAGAGAACTTATTAATTATTCTAAAAGCCTTGGGTATATTTGTCTTTACCGCAATTGCATTTCGTAGAAAATCTAATATTAATAGACACGTAATCATCTACGTGAAATATTACATTTATAATTGCAACGTATAATAATTAATAACATTAACTGATAGTAATTTTAAATATTTACAAGTACATTCATTAAATGAAATAAATTAAATAATACAGGTAACAAAAATACTGTTCCGTGAACTTAATATTAGTTTCTAAGACTCAAGCACATTTTCGTAGATGATAATTTACTTGTGAATTAATGGTTGCGGAATAAACTTATATTTCCATACCGCATTCTAAAATGTTAAGAAGATATATTAAATAGTTGAATACAACTAAATTACAAAAAAGTGATATGTACTGTCTTATGACATAACCTCAAGGTACAAGTACATTTTCATAAATGTGAAATTATTTGCTTGCAGGTTAATGATTGTGGAATACCGTAAACACATCTCCTTACCGCGTTTACGAATGTTGAAATGTATTAAACGCGCTGAATGTACGTAAACAACCGAAAACTAACATGTAATATTTTATGGCCTAACGTTAATTTCCAGGACATAAATAAATTTTTATAAATAATATGAAATTGTTCACTTGCGTGTTAATCTCTGCGAAATACATTAAACTCATATATTCTTACCGTATCCTCCAATGTGAAAAAGTATATTAAACCCGTTGAATATACGTAAATAAACAAATATGTGTATTTTATAGCCTAACGGTAGCTTCCACGACAAAAACAAATTTTTTAAAACAAGAATTTAATCATTTAACTAAACGCGTTTTGAATACCATTCATTCTATATCTTTTTCAAGTAACTACTGATAATCAATTTTTATGTATGGATAAATATACTAAAAACCACTTACAATTTTGTTGAATGACATTTAGACTTCATACATAGGAGTTATGTTCCTCTTCTATTCATTTTTTCCAACGACACGCACTACATGGTTTTATGCTGTAACTTACGATAACACAGCTTGACGGTATTTCTAAGTGTTTATCAGTTTATTAAACTCGTTAAGTTATTGAAAAGTAAGGAAATTGTCATCATTAGCCTAATGTTAATTTCCAGGCAATAAACTTCGTAAATAATGTAAAATTATACAATTGCGAGTTAATGTTTGTGGAATACCGAAAACTCATATTGTACGTCTTCCCCGTTTGCAAATGTTAAGAAGTATGTTAAACTCATTATTGAACGTACATAATTAAGCAAAAACTGCTACATATCACTTTACGGCTCGATGTTAGTTTCCAGGACACGATCAACTTTTCGCAAATAATGTAAAATTATTAATTTGGGGGACGATGCGTGTGAAATAACGTAAATTTATGTTTCCATATCGCGTTTTCAAATGTTAAGAAGTACTTTAAACCCGTTGAATGTACGGAAGTTATCAAAAATTGATATGTACAGTTGTATGACATAACCTCAAATTTCGGGGTACAAGCACATTTTTGTAAATGTGAAATTATTCACTTGCGGGTGGACGTGTGCGGAATACCGTAAACTCACATCATCTTACCCCGTTCTCAAACGTTAAAATGTATATTAAACGCGCTGAATATACGTAAATAAGCAAAAACTGACATGTAATAAATTATGGCCTAACGTTAGTTTCCAGGACATAAAAATTTTTCATAAATAATGTGAAATTATTCACTTGCGGATTAACGTCTGCGGAATCGGGTTGACGTGTGTGGAATACCGTAAACTCACATTCTCTTACCACGTTCTCAAACGTTAAAATGTATATTAAACGCGCTGAATATACGTAAATAAGCAAAAACTGACATGTAATAAATTATGGCCTAACGTTAGTTTCCAGGACATAAAAATTTTTCATAAATAATGTGAAATTATTCACTTGCGGGTTAACGTTTGCGGAATGCCTTAAACTCGCACATTTCCTTACCATGTTTTCCAATGTAAAAAAGTATATTAAACCCGTTAAATATACGTAAATAAGCAAATATGTACATTTTATAGCCCAACGGTAGCTTCCAGGACAAACAAATATTTTTAAACAAAAATTTAATCATTTAACTAAACAACGCGTTTCTGGTATCATTTATTCTAAGTCTTTTCCAAGTAACTGCTAATCAATTTTGTGATGTATGGATAAATATACTGATAACCATTTATGATTTTGTTGAATGACATTTAGACTTCATACATAGAAATTACGTTCCTCTTCTAATCATTTTTTCCAACGACATGCACTACATGATTTTGTGCTGTAACTTACGATAACACAGCTTGACGGTATTTTTAAATGTTTATGAGTTTATTAAACTTGTTAAGTTATTAGGAAGTAAGGAAATTGCCATTATTAGCCTATTGTTAGTTTCCAGGACATAAACAAATTTTCGTAAATAATGTAAAATTATACAGTTGCGAGTTATACTATTATATGTACCATTTATGGTCTAATGGTATGTACCATTTTATGGTCTAACGTTAGTTTCCAGGACAATCTTTTGTACATATACATTTGAGTGTACATAATTCGTATATGTATACATTTTTTCCAAGACTGTGCTGAAAAATATCATTAGACATATTATGTTTCCAGGTCAGACCTGGAATCCACCAAATGTCTCGGAAAATGCCATTAGATAGTAGGAGATTTCCCGGTACCGACCATTTGACAAATATATATATATATATATATATATATATATATATATATATATATATATTTATAAATTGCCGTTTTTGAGGACATTGAAAAACTGAATGATTTCTCTGCATACATGAAAGCAGCATCGTTTTCTAATGTATACATTGCAGTTTGTTTTTTTATTATGTTGCTTTTTATTTGATATATAACAAATTGTTGCTTTCGAGGACATTACAAATGTATATACAAATAATATATATGTACAACAGTGTTTTTGAGGACACTAAATATGTGTCCTCAAAAACACGGTTATATAACAATTTGTATATATATATTTGTAAAGTCCGCGAATGAGACAATTCATTATATATGTGTTTTTGAGGACACTGAACATATGTCCCCAAAATCACTGTTATATGCAATTATTTGTATATACATTTGTAAAGACCTCGAAAGCAACAATTAACTTGAACATATTGAATATATTAAAACAATTCGTTCTTGTCGTATACAATGCTATATATTAATACGATATTAATACGATAATATAATAATACGATATCAAAGCTATATAATATAATAAATATTAAATAAATAAATAAATAAATTTAAAAAATACAATAATATATTTTATTATCTAACGGTATTATCCTGGTTACAGTAGGATGTCTGTTGATTTGTTTCTAACTTTTACTATATATAGCGTCTTATCATCACGTCCGTACGTAAGTTTAACCATTCTAATTGAGTAAACTTGTGTTAAAATAATCACTTGCTTTCCTTTCTTATGCTCTGCAAAACCTGTATTTACCTGTTCCAGAAATTGCAATTGTACGGAAATAGCGGCCGTAACCAGTGCTAGATGCTTTTCTATTTACTGGGTCTACATAGATTTGTGGAAGCATCACTAATAGGACAATTAGATAGGTTTAATCGTTACATTACATTTATTTACTGAATATCATTGCTACAATAGTGCATAGAGAACAAAATGTTTCGTGATGTGTTTTGATATTTTTAGGTCAACACTGATAGCAATATAAAATGTAAATAAAAGTTGAAGCTGATTAAATGGCGTGTAATGTAATAAAATGACGCAAGTAACGGAATATATTTTTTTCCTGTACAATGACCCTTGTACAATGCTAAGCTCTTGCCTGAGGCAATAGGAACAGGGAAACCTTAAACATATTATGTAGATATAGCTAATTTGTATTACATGTATTAAATAATATAGAACATATGGCAACATGATGCAAAGTGCATGTACGCACACTATAAAAGTCATCATACCTAAACTGTATTAAAATCGTGTGTATACTGTAGGATACATAAGGAGCTTTCCAACAAGTGACACAAGTCGGTTTGTCTTTGTTAAGCTGGATTCAGACAGGACGCGTCAAGCGTCAAGCAGCAAGCAGCAACCCAATCAGCGAGGTGATATCAGCAGTGGCGTAGAAAATATCGCCTCGCTAATTGGTTACTGCTCGCTGCTTGACGTTTGACGCGTCCTGTTTGAATCCAGCTTTTACTCATTGAAGAAAGATAGAACGTTTGTGTCGACTTGTGTCGCTTGTTGGAAAGCTCCTATGCTATCTAATCTAAGAATAAGCTTACAAGTTACCATTAAACGGGTTAAGTATATGCAGTTATAATCACCGACATAAGATGTCGTATAAACGTTAGTTAAATCCGGTTTTATAACACTAGTTGTTATTACTATATACTCGTTGACGAAGAGATGTAGACTTATAAATCCGGTTTTAAAGAAATGTGTAAACACTAAGCGAGATGTTATGATTTCATTGCTAACTTAAGATAAAATTATAAAATTATTTTTTTGACAAAATTAAGATTTAAAGATTTCTTTGAATTAGGATAAAATAATATCCCTTTGTGTAACGAGAATCCGTTTAAGGAGTTATAACTACAGATGTTATTAAACCCGATTAATGGTGGACGTGAAAATTAAAGCGAGGAGCACAGACTTCTGCATAGCGTGTAATGCATAAAGCATAAGGAAATGATCCAATCAGAGTCCTTCATTTCTATCTCCACGATGGAAGTAAGGACTCTGATTGGTTCATCCCTCAAGCGTTATGCATTATGCCTTATGCAGAAGTCTGTACTCCCCGCTTTAGTCTAAGATGAAATATGTATGTTAGACTGAAACATTGAAAAAAGTACATAAAACATAAGTAATTTTCTACATTTACTTAGCAATTCTGTGGACATGCATTTCGCATCATATTGCCATATGTCCTATAATATTTAATACATGTACTACGAAATAGCTTTGTCTACACAATATATACTTACACAAGGGGTATATATTCCATAATGCGTTATTTGCGTTACTATTATATCATACGCCATTTAACCAAGTTCAAACTTTATTAAAATTTCATACAGCAATCAGTAAAAAACCTGAAAATACAGACACCATAAAGCATTTTGTTCCGTTAAACAATATTGTAACAGAGTTCAGTGATTAAATGTAAGTATTAACTTATCTGATAATCCTATTAATAAAACTGTTTCCAAAAATCCAGCGATGTAAACAGAATACGTGTCTCGTCGTACAGCTTCTGTCGCTATTTCCGTACAACACAATTTCTGGAACACAATTACAACATTCACGTAGCATAAACAACGAAAATGAATAATTATTTCAACACAATTTCAGTTAATTAGTAAAGCTAAACATACAAACGGACAAATTTACAATTGAATATCACACGTCGTACGTCTGTACGCGCATAATACGAAATATAGGCAAATTTGATGCGAGTTTGGTGCATACTGAAATGTACTAACAGTACTGACAGTTTTTATCATATGTAACATAAGTTACAGACTGTGGCCGGCATTCATAGTCAGATCTTATATATAAGATCGTCTTAAGCTTATCTTTAGATACTCCGTAGCCAACGAGTCATTCAGTATCAAAAGATAAATTTAAGACAATCATAAATACTATGAATACCGGCCTGTGAGTAGTCACAGTACAGAAATAATAAATTTATTCAATTATGAAGTGAAATTATGTTGAAAAAGCCGTTTGTGTTTGTGTAGGAGCAACCACAGCAATCTCAGTCAATCAGGCAAGCTTCCGAGATTATGACTACGTTTACATGGCACCCTTAATCGGGTTTAATAACATCGGTAGTTCCTAGACTAGCCAATCACAATCATTCTTCAGAAGAAGGGAATAGCTGTGATTGGCCAGCCTAAGAACTACTGATGTTATTAAACCCGATTAAGGGTGGCGTGTAAACGTAGTCTATTACTCGGCGCTGTCATTGGCCTGGTAAGTTTTCCTGATTGGTTGAAGTTGCTGTGGTTCTTACAAAAGCTATACTTACAAAAACGACGTTATTAAGAGCCTATCCAAACGCCTTGCTAAGCTACTTAATACATATGCATAGAAAAATTAACCAATCAATGCCCATTTTTACCAATGTAAATTAACATTAATTTTGGTTTAATTTACCTTTTATCTCTTCCTAGTTCTAAGAATTAGAAAAAGAAAAAGAATAAATTAAACCAAGGTTAAAGTTAACCAACATGTGTAGAAATGGACATAAGGATGCCGGACATCTAATATAAAGCGGGAAACACAGATTTTTGCATAACGCATAATACGTAAGCATAAGAAAACTGATTGGTCTATTTCCTTATGCACATGTGTATGGACCAATCAATTTTCTTATGCTTATGCAATATGCGTTGTGCAGAAGTGTGTGCTCCCCGCTTAAAGCAGGGAACACAGACTTTTCCATAACGTATAATGCATAAGCATAAGAAAATGGATTGGTCTATTTCCTTATGCACACGTATATGGACCAATCAATTTTCTTATGCTTACGCATTATGCGTTGTGCAGAAGTGTGTGCTCCCCGCTTAAAGCTATATCCTATGACGACGACGATGTCCGCTCGGTCTCGCCGGCCGAGAAGGAGCGCGCCGTCACTTTATTATCACAAGGGCCAACGTTCCCGAAGGGCTCTATTAATTCACAACCGATGGTAGCTCGACCGAATCCTTTTCACAAAACGTAATATGGGCGCCAGGTGCGATTCCTCGCACCACGATACACGAAATCCTGATTCGTTATCACCTCAGGCGTGAGTCCGATATAGGAGGAGAGGGAGCGCAGCGCAATCAGTACACACCAGAATTAACAAGATATAGAAAATATATGTAATAGGATATAGAATAATACAGCGTATAATGGCGGCGCAGTAGCTCCTGCCGCGATCCCGATTTCGGTTCGAAGAGCTCTAGGAGCTTCCTCTCTTATTTTCCGCTATGCAACGAGTCCCACCCCGCGTGTCTCGGTACTGACACACCTTTAGATTACGGCAAATCCCTCCCTGAATCGCGCGGTACCGACAACTATTAATTACCCCTCGACGCAACAGACTTACGATTCACGCACACATAACTCGAATTTCCCCTTGACGCAACAGACTTACGAACGCACACATAACCCGAAGTAATTTTCACGACTCGACGAAATGGGAACGGCTCGCAAGACGATTACAATTCGCGATACATTACGCCTCCGACACTTAGCGCGATCTCGCAGTCCCGAAATGGCCGCGAATCTCCCGGATTCCACGAGCCCTGAAATGACCCCGCGATTTACGCCTCGCGAGGTCCGCAACACACAAAACGCGACGGTGTCCCGCACGCCACGACGCGATCACGCGGATCCCCTACGGCCCCGCGATGATACGGTGTCCGGCCCGTACAGAGAACACCTCGCCCAAAACCGCTCAATCACGCGAAGCGCATTTCGCCGTTCCCAGACTCCGAGTCCACACGATACGGCCCTTGACGGGTCCCAACGATACGACAATTAATTCACAAAGCGACAATTAACCCGACGACACGACCATTAAATGCGTTGACTGCCGGCGGCCGCGCACCCGAACTCCCGAGACGGGCGAATACGCACTTTCCCGGCCGAGTCCTCCCGCGGTATTCTTTTCGGGATTGTTAAGCGATCACATGCTTCCGCGGTACAACGCGACTCCCGGGAGGACCTCAGTATTGCTTCGATCTTACTTGGTGCTTGCACAGTGGCCTTACAATAAAGTCCGCTCCGGCAACAGGTAGTCTCGGCAGGGGTTGGGTAGCACCTCTCTCCCAGACGGCCCGCACGACAGTGACGAACTTCTGGTTCGGGGGAATCACGCTGGGCCCGCGGTGGCGCTCCGGCGCGCCGGTGCCGCACGCCCTGTCTCTCTTGGCGGGTGCTGCGCCCTACTCGACGCTGCGCCTACTACGGCGCCCTCGCGCCTGCCTCCACCCGCTTGCGGTAGTGCCCAAAATGGCGCCGGGTCCGGCTGTCCAGGCCGCGACTCCGGGATCGGTTGCTCGACGGTCGGGCTGGCCAGGCCCTGGCTCGTCGACCGGTGGCATACTCCGGGGGTGGATGACCCTTCAACGGGGACCTTCGCCGGGGCGTCCCCCTCTCCGGTCCCTCCGTGTGTGGGTCGTCATTCCGTGTGGCGGGCCAGCGTCCTCCTCCCCGACAGGCGTTACGCGGCACCGGCTATGGGCCCCAGCGCGACCCGTCCGTCGGCCGTTCGTCCTCGACACGTTCCCAGCTGGTCGTTCGCCGACTCCCTCGGTGCGACTTTACGTCGGTACAATAATTTTGGCCATCCGCTCCGCACCTGTAAGTCTCGCAATCCCGTTAACCTAAATCTAACGCTAACGCCCCGCCCGCCCCGGGCGGAGGCACCACCCTTGACGTCTCCCTCGGCCGAGCTACCATCTGGGCCAGTGACGCGACGATTGTCACGTCACAATCCACACAAACTTGCATAAGCCCATAAACATAAGCATAAGAGAATTGATTGGTCCATATGCATGTGCATAAGGAAATAAACCAATCCGTTTCTTTATGCATATGGTTATGCACCTGTGCAAGTTTGTCTGGATAGACCTTTAGAATGCCATGTTGTTTACTAATTATGCATATTCTTTAGACAGATGCGTGACTGGTTTATTTTTCTGTGACTATGCAAAAGGTCCGAATGACCATCCAGACAAACTTGCAAGCTGCATAACCGTATGCATAGAGAAAATTATACAATCGCATTTCTGTCATAAAGATGGATGTAAAATGCGACTGGATAGTTTTCTCAATGCATACGGTTATGCAATTATGCAAGTTTATCTGAATGGGCCTTAATGCACCGTCTTGTACAAATATTTGCACACCCGGTTTTCTTACAATAACTTTATTCGGGGGAATAATACATAATTACGATTTCTATCTATAAGTAAATTATATGCTATCTACATGTATTACATTTCTAATATTTTATTATGTATTAAATTTATGGACACAACTCGTACTTATGTATTATTCTTTCGAATAAAGTCATTTTAAGAAAACTGGGTGTGCAAATACTTTTTTATTCTCTATACATACATATTTATGCGTCCAAGTGATTTTAAATCACAAATTCGTCCATACGTACGTTTAGCAGTTTTAATTTAATCAAACTGTGATAAAATAATTACTCGTTTTCGTTTCTTATGCTCTGCAAAACCTACATTTATGTTCGAGAAATTGCATTATACGGAAATAGTGACATAACCGGTAGGTGCTTTTCTGTTTACAGGATCTACATAGATTTGTGGAAGCTGTTTCACTAATAGGACAATCAGATAGGCGTAACCGTTACATTTATTTACTGCATATTAATGCTACAAGGATGTATAAGAAAACAAAATGGTTCATGATGTGTTTGTATATTTTTATATTTACGCTGATAGCTATATAAAATGTAAATACAGGTTGAAGATGATTGAACGGCGTGTAATATAATACAATGACGCAAATAACGCATGGAATGTATTTGTTCCATGTGTAATGGCCTTTGCACAATGCCAGGTTCTTGCCTGAGCCAATAGGGACATGGAACAGAAACCATAAACCTTGTACATATTGTAGACATAGCTAACTTATTACATGTAATAATATAGAACATATGATGCAAAGTACATGTGTACATACTATAAAAGTCATCTTACCTAAACTTGTAGTAGCTTTATTTAAAACGTGTGTATACTGACTACATGCCTTCTAATCTAAGATGCAATGCTTCTGTATGTTGTACTAAAACATTGAAAAAAGTATATAAAACATAAGTAATCTTCTACATTTACTTAGCAACTCTGTGCATGCATTTTGCATCATCCTGCTGTATGTTCTGTTTTTATACAATAGTATATAATACATGTAATACGAATTGGATATGTCTACACAATGTATACTTACAAGAGGGATAGATGTATTTCATGATGCGTTATGTTATATTACACGTCATTTAACCAACTTCAACCTTCATTTACATTCATATAGCTATCAGTGAAAAACCTGAAAATATACAGACACCGTAAAGCATTTTGGGTAAATATGCAGAATAGTGGCCTCCTCACCGATTTCATTGAACTTAGACTTAGTCGACGCGTTTTTACGTGAAACGAAAGAATCTGGCAGAAAAAAGTGTCGCTCTGCCCCGCGAAGCGAGATATTAACAGTTACAGTTGAGGACTATCAGGTTATGAGACCTGTCATACCGACAAGATGTAGGAAATCGGTGAGGAGGCCACTATTCTGCATATTTACCGCATTTTGTTCTCTTAAACAACATTGTAGCAGAGTTCAGTAATTAAATGTAACTATTAAACTTATCTTATATGATCATCCTATTAATAAAACTGTTTCCATAAATTCATCGATGTAAATAGAATACGTGTCTCGTTGTACAGCTTCGGTCGCTATTTCCGTACAACACAATTTCTGGAAGATATATGCAACTTTCACACAGCATAAAGAACAAAAATGAGTAATCATTTTAACACAATTTTAGTTAATTAGTAAAGCTAAACATACAAACACAAACTTGCGATTTAATATCACACGTCGTACCGGTCGTACGTACGCGGATAACAAGGAATATAGGCAAACGGCAAAATGCGATTTTGGTGCGTACCGAAATGTACTGACAGTATTGAAAATTTGTATCATATGTAACATAAATTATAGACTGTGAGCAGTCTCAGGCTAGCGTCCCATGGAGCGGATTACGCGGAACGGAACGAGCATATCACCAATCACGGAACCAGCCTCAGTACTTTTTGGAATATATATACATAATATCAAATGGTAAATTTATCCAATTATGAGGTAAAATTATGTTGAAAAAGCCGTTTGTGTTTGTGTAGGAACCACAGCAATTTTAGTCAATCAGGCAAGCTTCCGAGATTACTCGGCTCTGTCATTGGCCTAGTGAGTTTTCCTGATTGGTTGAAGTTGCTGCGGTCCTTACACTAGTTAAAAAAAACGGTATTAAGGGTCTGTCCAAACGCCTTGCATAGCTGCTTAACATATGTGCATAAAAAAATTTACCAATTAATACCCATTTTTACCAATATAGGTTAACATTAATCTTGGTTTAATATATTTTTTATCTCTTTATAGTTCTGAGAATTAGATCTCTTGATACGCGTATCAAATAGTATATTAGAGCTGATCAGCCAATAATCAAACTAATTTACTAGTTATTTACTATTTAATACGCGTATCAAATGATCGGTGTAAACTAGGCCATTGGGGCACATTCGGAACCTGAGCCGGTATTTATCTTATATTTAAGGCCGGTTCTACATTGGTTGTATCGTAGCATAATTCGTAAAGGCCATTGCACGTAACAATGTTTTAGTTGTAATCGTAAAACAGTAAGAAAATAGATCAATCACAGTCGATTAAGGCCATTGCACGTAACAAAGTTTTAGTCATAATCGTAAGGCCGTAAGAAAATGGACCAATCACAGTCGATTATTCTCCTTGAGCTCGAAGAATAATCGAGTGTGATTGGTCTATTTTCTTACGGCCTTACGATTATGACTAAAACTTTGTTACGTCCAATGGCCTTAAGAAATTGACCAATTACAGTCGAATTTGAGAAGAATAATCGACTGTGATCTTACGAATTATGCTACGATACGACCAATGTAGAACCAGCCTAAGACCGACTTAAGTACAATCTTAAGATGTTATGAACCCATCACAGAGCCGTATTAGCATCTTAAGACATTACTTAAGACGGTCTTGGGTCGGCTCTACATTGGTCGTATCGTAGCGTAAGTGGTAATGCTGGGTCTACAATGCGAGTCGCAAAGTCGTGAGTCGCAAGAATTGACCAATCACAGTCGAATTTGAGGAGAATAATCGACTGTGATTGGTCAATTCTTGCGACTCACGACTTTGCGACTCGCATTGTAGACCCAGCATAACTCGTAATAAATTGACCTATCACAGTCGATTATTCTCCTCAAATTTGACTGTCATTGGTCAATTTCTTACGATTTACGACTTATGACGCTACGATACGACCAATGTAGAACCGGCTTTGAAATAAAATCCGACTACAAATACCGACCAATGATTGGTTCATGACATCTTGAGATTGTACTTAAGACGGTCTTAAGCCCGGTGTCCACGATGCTAGAACTTGGTCCAAGTTTCGGTTTAAGCCAATCAACTTGCAGCTCTTACAGAAAAGCAGCAGTTTCATTGGCTTAAACCAAAACTTGGACCAAGTTCTAGCATAATGGACACCGGGCTTTAGATATAAGAACCGCCTATGAATACCGGCCTTGTTAGAGAGCCTCTAGAAGAGAGAGACGCCAATGGACCATGTAACCAGCTCTTCGTGATTAGCTGGCAACAATATGTAAGGTGGACATTGCGACGCCAATGCAAAAAAGCGCAGGAGAGGTTAAACTCTGAGAGGTCCTAACCTCTCCTACCCTCTCCTGCGCTCTTCTGCATTGGCGTCGCAATCTTGCAATGTCCAACTTACTACATGTTAGGTGCTTTCCAGTTAACGACACAAGTCGACACAAGCGTCACTCTGTCTTTGTTGCTCACTAGATGTTGAAAAGAGACATAATGACGCTTGTGTCGTCGACTTGAGTCGCTAAATGAAAAGCACATAGTTGCCAGCCAATCACGGAGGACTGGTCACATGACCAGTTTTGGCGCATATATACATGTCAACTATATATCGAAATTCGAAATGTCCGGGCATTCCTTGCCGGTTAATGTACGTTGTGCGAGTTACACGTAGTGTAGTTTTGCTAACTGATATGTATGCATTAATAAAATTTTCGGATGAAACGTACTACATTCGTAAGGCCTCGCGGCCTCGCGCAATTATACGCAGTTTATGTGCACAAAAAAATAAGAAAAAAGAAACTACGAAGACACGTGTAGAATTTGCATTGCAGCATCGTAAGTTACTTTTATTATTAGACCTAAAAAAATTGTTAAATAATGTGTCTGTTACTATAAATTTTAAAATAAATATTAACAAATATGTCTAAATAATTTCATTTACTTATATGAAAATACCGAAAATACCATGTTGTATTGTATATGTACATATTTTTTTATAGGGAATATAGAGCATCTTAATATACTGAAAAGAAATTTGGAAAGAGGGTTTCCAAAAGTAAATTTACGTAACGTTATGCAAGGTAAGCGAAAAAATTTGTTTTATATTTTCAAATATTGTATTTAACACTACTAAATTTAATAATTATAACCCTTTATATTAGAGAAGACAGTAGAGAGCGAAGCAATTCATAGTCCTGCATATCATTTATCAGGTGATAAGAGTAATGATGGAAGGGATGACAATATTGAAAATATTGCAGCAACAGTGTCACAGGACATAGGTAAGATTATTTCAAAAACGCACGCAGATTCTATGGAGATGTAGTCTTTGGGAATTAATGTGAACAAGAGGTAATTTTTTAATTTATATACATTCGTTATAAAAGAAGAATTTGCATTGTGTATTACAACTTCTTTAGTATTTGTCAATACTAAAAAAATTGTAATGAACACTACAAATTCTTTCCGTCCAATAAATGTACATAAATCTAAAATTACCTACTGTTCACGTTAAATTGCATCAGACTGTGTTGCATATATACTAACCAGTGACACGAGAAATGAGATGCGGCCCTGTCAAAACGAGATAAGGGGGTATTCACACAAAAGGGGAGCCACATCCGTGTGCGTTCTAAACTGTGAAGCTCCTCTTTTGTGTGAATATCCCCTCCATCTTCGTTTCGACTGGGCCGTGTCTCATTTCTGGCAACAATGCAATGTTACAAACTCGAAATACTTACCATTCAGTTTCTAATCACCAGGCAAGTTTATTCCTTTCATACGTCTCAGACAGCTTCTCACGTCCACTTACTGAATCAATCGAGCTAGGTGGTCATTCATTAACTATAGAGACAAGCTGAGACGTATGAAGAGAGTAAGCCTGTTTGGTGGTCAGAAACTAGGTGACATTCTTGCGATCAATATTTCTGGTTAAATGATGTAAATATTAAAACGTTATGTTTTACACTCGTTACACTTAAGAATTGATAAAATGATAACTTTTTATAGCAGAGGAGACAAGAGGGAGCGAAACAATTCATAGACCTGACGGTAGAGATGTCGACATTGAACATATTATTGCAGCAGCGTCACTAGACATAGGTAAGATTATTTCAAATATGCATGCAGATTCTATGAAGATATAGTCTTTGCGAATTAATGTGAACAAGAGGTAATTTTTAAATTTATACACATTTGTTATATAAGGAGAATTTACATTGTTTATTACAATTTCTGTAGCATTTTTGAATACTAAAAAAAATGTAACAAATCCTGCAAATACTTTCTGTCCAATAAATGTACATGAATCTAAAAATTGCCTCTGTTCACGTTAATTTGCACTAGACTGTGTTGCATATGTACAAAGTTTGTTTATATGCAACACAGTTTGGTGCAAATTAACGTAAACACAGGTAACGTTAATATTGCGAACCTTAAATACTTACCATTCAGTTTCTAATCACCAAGCAAGTTTATTCCTTTCATACGTCTCAGACAGCTTCTCACGTCCACTTACTAAATCAATCGAGCTAGGTGGTCATTCATTAACTATAGAGACAAGCTGAGACGTATGAAGAGAGTAAGCCTGTTTGGTGATCAGAAACTAGGTGACATCCTTGCGATCAATATTTCTGGTTATATGATGTAAATATTAAAACGTTATGTTTTACACTCATTACACTTGAGAATTGATACAATGATAACTTTTTATAGCAGAGGAGACAAGAGGGAGCGAAACAATTCATAGACCTATATGTTATCCATCAGTTGATAATAGTAATGACGGTAGAGATGTCGACATTGAAAATATTATTGCAGCAGCGTCACTAGACATAGGTAAGATTATTTCAAATATGCATGCAGATTCTATGAAGATATAGTCTTTGCGAATTAATGTGAACAAGAGGTAATTTTTAAATTTATACACATTTGTTATAAAAGGAGAATTTGCATTGTTTATTACAATTTCTTTAGTATTTGTCAATACTAAAAAAATTGTAATGAACACTACAAATTCTTTCCGTCCAATAAATGTACATAAATCTAAAATTACCTACAGTTCACGTTAAATTGCATCATACTGTGTTGCATATATACTAACCAGTGACACGAGAAATGAGATGCGGCCCTGTCAAAACGAGATAAGGGGGTATTCACACAAAAGGGGAGCCACATCCGTGTGCGTTCTAAACTGTGAAGCTCCTCTTTTGTGTGAATATCCCCTCCATCTTCGTTTCGACTGGGCCGTGTCTCATTTCTGGCAACAATGCAATGTTACAAACTCGAAATACTTACCATTCAGTTTCTAATCACCAGGCAAGTTTATTCCTTTCATACGTCTCAGACAGCTTTTCACGTCCACTTACTGAATCAATCAAGATAGCTGGTCGTTCATGAATTATAGAAATAAGCTGAAGCGTGTGAAGGGAGTAAGCCTGCTTGGTGGTCAGAAACTAGGTGACATTCTTGCGATCAATATTTCTTCTGGTTATATGATGCAAATATTAAAATATTATTTTTTACACTCGTTACACATAAGAATTGATATAATAATACCTTTTTATAGCAGAGGAGACAAGAGAGAGCGAAACAATTCAAGGTCCTGTATATTATATTCATTTATCACCATTAGGTGATAAAAGTAATGACGGAAGGGATGGCGATATTGAAAATATTATAGCAGCAGCGTCATTGGACATAGGTAAGATTATTTTAAATATGCATGCAGATTCTATGGAAATACATTTTTTGTGAATTAATGTGAACGAGAGGTAATTTTTAAATTTATTATAAATTATTTGTTATAAAAGAAGAATTTTCGTTGTTTACTACAATCTTTTTAGTATTTGTAAATACTAAAAAAATTGTAACAAACCCTGCAAATCTGTTTTGTCCAAAAATGTACATAAATCTAAAAATTACCTCTGTTCACATTAATTTGCATCAGACTGTGTTGCATATATACAAAGTTTGTATATACAGTCTGGTGCAAATTAACGTAAACACAGATAATTTTTAGATTTATATACATTTATTTGACAAAAAAGATTTGCAGTGTTTGTTACAATTAAGGTTTGTATCACAAACCTTAAATACTTACCATTCAATTTCTAATTACCAAGCAAGTTTACTCCTCTCATATGTCTCAGACAGCTTCTCACGTCCACTTACTGAATCGATCAAGCTAGCTGGTCATTTATTAACTATAGAGACAAGCTGAGGCGTATGAAGAGAGTAAGCCTGTTTGGTAGTCAGGAACTAGGTGACGTGCTTGCGATCAATATTTCTGGTTATGTAAATATTAAAACATTATTTTTTACACTCGTTACACTTAAGTATTTATATAATATTATTTTTTTATAACAGAGGAGACAATAGGGGGCGAAACAATTCATGGTCCTATATATCATTTATCAGGTGATAAGAGTAATGACGGAAGGGATGGCGATATTGAAAATATTATAGCAGCAGCGTCACTGGACATAGGTAAGATTATTTCAAATATGCACGCAGATTCTATAAAGATATATTCTTTGCAAGTTAATGTGAATCAGAGATAATTTTTAGATTTATATACATTTGTTATAAAAGAAGAATTTGCATTGTTTATTACAATTTCTTTAGTATTTGTAATTACTAAAGAAATTGTTAAAAACTTTACAAATCTTTTTTGTCCAATAAATGTATATAAAACATTATTTTTTTACACTTAGGAATTTATATAATATTTTTGTATAGCGGAGGAGACAGTAGAGAGCGAATCAAATCATGGCTCTGTATATTATCCATCAAGTGAATCCGATTCAGATTCTTGTGATGATATCGAAGATATTGAAGAGAATGACAATTACAAAGAGACAGTTGATATCAATAAATCAAATAAGTCAAATAAATCAAATACATCTCTGGAAATTAATAAATCAGTAGAGGTTCCAGCAGAAGGAGTGCTCGATGATAAAGATTTATATGTTGCAACTTCATCTAGCAGTAGTAAGGACAAGAAAAAAAATTGCTGCTTCTTTTGTAAAACGTTACATACAAAAATAGCACGTCATTTGGAGACCATCCATTCTAATGAACCTGAAGTTAAGAAATTCAGTTTACTACCAAAAAGATGTGCAGAAAGATTGAAAGTAATAGAAATTATTAGACGCAAGGGAAATTTTCAATACAATACTGACAGTAAAATAAGTAAAGGTGATTTAATCGTCTGTCGAAGACCACAAGCATCAAAAAATAGGAATGCTGGAGATTACTTACCCTGTGCAAAATGTCATGGCTTTTTTTCCAAGATCTCTATTCGCAATCATTTTTATCGATGTACTGGGCGTAATAGTAAACATACTAAAGCTGTAACTGTTTTGGGACGTGCAGTTTTAGGTAGAGTACATAGCGTGGCTAGTAAAAAGTTACGATCTGTGATATTTCCTGTCATGAGAGAAGATGATGTGTGTCGCGTGATAAGATATGACAAGCTCGTTATTTTATATGGTAACAAAATGTGCGTAAAATATAAACTTCAGCACCAATATGATATGATCCGCGCACATTTGAGACTATTGGGACGTTTTTTGATAACCATGAAAGAGGGCAATAAAAATATAACTGATTTTGAATCCATATATTGCCCAAAATTTTATGAAGATGTCATTAATGCGGTTAACAAAGTAGCAGGTTTAGATGATGAAGTGGGTACCTATTCGAAACCTACCACAGCAGCCAGTTTGGGAACGTTATTAAAAAAAGTTGGAAACTTACTTGTTACGGAATGTATAAAATGTCAGGATCATGAAAAAAAAGCTATAGTCAAGGACTTTTTAGAACTATTGACAGAAGATTACGGTACCAGTGTTAACAAAACAGTTCTAGAGACACGTTTACAGCAACAAAGACATAAAAATGATGACCTTCCGTCAATGGATGACATAGCTAAATTGTACATGTACTTAAAATGCAAACGACAGAAAGCATTTAACAACTTAAAAAATGAATACGTATATGAAACTTGGAAGACACTGGCTGAATATACGTTAACTTCAGTTCAATTATTCAACCGTAGACGAGCTGGTGAAATTGAACGCATAATGATAGCAGATTTTGAACAGTACAAAGGTATTGATCCAAACACAGCGGATGATCTTTTTAAAAAGATTTCATCAAAGTCCCAAGATGCAGCAAAGAAATATGTACGATTTATGATCAGAGGGAAACTTGGTCGCACTGTACCTGTCCTATTAAACTACAATTTATTAGAATGTATAAAATTAATACTACAATTTCGCGATAGCGCTAAAGTTCCTGCACAAAATCCATATATCTTTGGTCTTCCAAGCTACAATTTAAAACGTTTTAAATATTTAAGAGCTTGCATTCTAATGAGACAATTTTCTGAGGACTGTAATGCAAAAGTTGCACATTTATTACGAGGCACTAAACTAAGAAAGCACATAGCTACATTTTGTGCAGGCATGGAGCTTGCTGACACTGAAATATCTGATCTTGCAAACTTTATGGGACATGCTGAAAAAATCCATCGAGAAGTATACAGACAACCCATTATTAGTCGTGATATTTTGAATATAACACAGCATTTAGAAGCAGCTCATGGATGTGATTCTCAAGATACAGAGGAAAGTTCTATTGAAGAATCCAATAGCGATGATGAAGAAGATAGGAAAGGAAATGAAGAAACAACTATAAATGAAGGTACCAACTTACCAATTCATTAACTGTAATGTTAATTTTGTGTGAGTCATGCACATTGAATGATTGTAATATATTGGTGAATTGACTGTCGATATTTTTTTCCATACATTATAACTTTTTCATACTATAATGTCATGGTTCACACAAATTATTCTGACAGCTGTGAAGGCGTCAAATTTACTAATGTATGCATGCTACATTATATCGCAATCATAGGCTGCGTTCAGCAGAGAAAGCTGCTCTGTAACTTTTTCTGTTGTAATGTAAAATTTGTGAATCTGATTGGTGTATGCTTTTAATTTTGGCCGAAGCTAAGAGTATACACCAATTAAATTCACGAATTTTACAACAGTTGCAAAGCAGCTTTCTCTGCAGAACGCAGCCAATGTAATACATACTTTAATTATAGAAACAAATGATGGTAACTCATCTGTAGAAAAATCAAGAAGCAAAAGACGTTCTAGTAAGTATTATCATTTATTTTAATTGGGATTTGTTTCAACGAGTAAAGTTGCACACTATCTTGTGATATATAATACTAAAATAACAATTATTTTAATAATTATTACAGTATAGTTATTAAATTTTGACATCTGTACTATACTATTGTGATATAATTGTCAAAAGTGAAAGGTAAAAATTAAAATTTAACAAGTCAGTGATCATTAAGATAATCTACATTTACATGTTCACATTACACCGTATTAAATCTTCTATAACTATTTCCGTTTGTTAAAATTCGAATGCAAAAGTATTTAATAACTTTGTCATCAATGAAATTATATTCAGTCGAATAGATTTAATGCAGCGTAATGTAAGTTACAATCTATGAATTAGTTCTATAAATATTTACCTCAAATTATGTAAGAAGTTGAAACGGTAAGAAAATTTTAAATCCTATAAATGGCTAACATTTTTTTTTATAGGTTCTCCATATGGTCGCACAAAGCGAACACGCTGGAATGAAAATGAGAAAACGGTAGTGTTAACAGTGATGCCGCTGTGCAGACCGACCAGCATGCTACAGCGTGTGGTGGGGATGCGCCGGCAAGGCTGCGCAAGGCATAGCCACGCACACTAATGCAAGCTCCTCTGTCCGTGTACGCTCGTCGCAAAGAAGGACAGAACACGATCGTTGTCTCCTTCTCTCTTGAGCTATGACGTCGCTATGCCAGTGCCGACTATAGCCGGCACATATTTCAGATCTCGCGACTCTCCGAATCTCGAGCTGGCAATCGACGATAAGCGTTATTTATTGTAAACTTATTCTTTTTTCATAAAATATCGAGATATATGTCAATCATTCTGTCGTTATTCACTGATATATGTATAATCAATTTCAATTGTGAATAAGATTGTCTAAAAATATAAAAATTACCAAATGCAATGACGTAAATCTTTATAAACATAAAAAGTTAAAAGAATTCTCCGTTTTTTTTTAATTTGCAGACCTTTAAATGTTTGTTATGTTTGTTAAAGTTGAACTTTGTAAATGTAATAATGTATAAAATCCACTCTTGGCCAATATGTACGCTGTTTTATTTTCAAAAAGTTTCTTACATAACAAACTAACATTAATTTTAACATGATAATATTATCTAAATGTAAATAATATAATTAAATATTAATTCTGAATAAAAAATTATAACTTGTAGTATTTCTACTTAATTTATTTTGTATTTATATACAACGTGCATATTGTTGCTCAACGGAAACCGCGAGAAGGTGGTGGTCTTTTCCGTCAGGAAGGAAATGTAAAGAATTGTTAATTTATTATTACAAAATAATTTCAATATTGAAATCATTGTAATAATAAAAAATCAATTTTTTACATTTCCTTGTGTGTGTGGTGTGTGTGTGTGTGTGTGTGTGTGTGTGTTATTGCACACAATTCTTAGCACTTATAAATATAAATTTCTTTGGCAGATTTCTTGTATGTTTTTATAAGCGTAATGTCAAGTGCTGACAAGATTTTTTACACGCTTATCGTTTGTAAGCGTGATGTCAAATGCTGACAAGATTTTTTACACGCTTATCGTTTGTAAGCGTGATGTCAAATGCTGACAAGATTTTTTATACGCTTATCGTTTGTAAGCGTGATGTCAAATGCTGAAAAGATTAAGATATCATCCGCAGCATTAGTTTTAAAATACTGTCTTTTGTAGCAGTCCAGCCTACGAATGGTCCACAATCACATAAAATGTTGAACAGTTTTCTCGAACGGTTAAGAAAACGTCTATATGCCCGTGCATCATTAATTTGTTAAGGTATTTCTCATATCCTACATCTCATCCAAAAATAAATAGATATAAAATTTTGAAATCTTTTTTAAAGAAAATGCTGTATCAAAAAATTTTAAATGTTCCTAAAAAAATGTATAACAGATTTGAAAGTAAAAGTTTGTATATACAGACAAAGGCTTATTTGAACTTGAAAATTATATTTTACATTTCTTTAATGCATTTCTAATAATACGCATGTGAGTATAAAAATCCAATGTGTTCTGCACATGGTGATCATTATTGTATAAAAAGTTAATGATAATAATGATAAATGGCACACATTTGCATGATAAAATTTGTTAACATAAATCTCAAAATTATATATAATTATATGTAAAATATGTCTATTACGATTGTGATAATTATTTAGAAAGATACATTGGATTTTACATTGGATTTTTGGATACGTGTATACATTACAAAAATGTCAAATATACATAAAAAATTATGATAAGCTTTTGTCTTCATACATAAACTTATCGGTCTGTTAACATTTTTGGAAAAAAGAACATTTGAAACTTTCCTATACAGTGTATTTTCTTCAAAGACAAATAAACATTTCTTGATAGAATTATTTTAGAATGATAATATTAGGAATATATATATATCTCATAGAATCAAATGATAGAAAGGCACACAAATGTAATTACAGTTATTTAAGAAAACTATTTGACATGTTATATAATTCTTACATGTTAATTATAGATCTTACATGTATAGTTGGAAAAAATTTTAGGTAATAAGACAAATGCGCATTTTGCATTTTTCTGTTTTATTTATTTTAATAAAAACTACATTTTAATAAAAATGGTAATGTTTCTCTTCCTTTTTCTCTCCCTTTCCTTCACCTCTTCCACGCCCACCTCTTCCACCATTTCTGCGTCCTCTCCAGGAGAACTTCGTGAGGCCCGCCCGCTGCCTGTACCAGCGGGCACGCGACCGTCCTCCACCTCCACTGCCACGGCCTCGTCCTCGGAAAAGATCTGAAATTAAAATGTACAAATAAATGACAAATGGCGGAGAAGCAATATACACACACACCCAGACACATACATATACATATCACACACATGCACACACATATATATTTCTTTATATATGTGTATATTATATACATATATATGTATTATTGCTATGTAATATTACATTGCACGTATGTATACATGTATGTATGTATGTACCCATGTATATATAATATACATAGGTACATACATACATACATACATACATGTATATGCAATAATACATATATATGTATATAATATACCTTGATGCTGTTGTTGCTGCTGCTGCGGCTGGCCCTGCTGGCCCTGCTGGCCCTGCCGGCTTTGCTGGCCCTGCCGGCCCTGCTGGCCCTGCTGGCCCTGCTGGCCCTGCTGGCCCTGCTGGTCCTGCTGGCCCTGCCGGCTTTGCTGGCCCTGCCGGCCCTGCCGGCCCTGCTGGTCTTGCTGGCCCTGCCGGCTCTGCTGGCCCTGCCGGCCCTGCTGGTCCTGCTGGTCCTGCTGGTTCTGCTGCCCCTGCTGGTCCTGCTGGCCCTGCTGGCCCTGGTTTTTTGCCAGCGTTTGCACTTGCTGGGTCAGTTGTTGCAGTTGCATTTGATGTTGTTGATACATCTGCAACAACTGGTCCAATTTTTCATGGGCCTTTATTCTTTGATCTGTGAAATACATAAGTAAAATACATATCAGTATCAAATCATATTCATGTATAATACTAGTATATTTCTGATATCATACCAGTATGGTACTAAAATATATTGTTACAACTTATTATACTGATAATATCATACTACGTTTACGCGAGCGTTACTTCTGTAGTAACTTACAATAATTTACTCGTTTACGCGGAGTAAATTATCGTAAGTTACTACAAATTCTCGTTTACGCGAAGAAAAATCCCGTTTACGTGAAGGAATTATCGTAAGTTACTACAGAAGTAATGCTCGCGTAAACGTAGTATCAGTCTTACTAAATAATATACTTGATTACGATACTCTATTACCAATACATTAATAACATTGATATACATTATAAATATATTGATACAGATTCTAAATAAATTATAATGAATTGTTTTTGACTAACCCGTCGTATCCTGCATCGTTGCGTGCACGCTGTCCTCTTCCGCCATATCTTTTGTTTTTCGTCCGCTAGTTCCGCGAGTCAGCAATGTCAACAAGCGTTTTTCATTTGGTTTCTAGTCTTTGCGTGTCAGCCTGTTTGTAAAAAATGTCGTGTCGTTGACCGCTTCGTTGAACGAGTTGACCGCTTCGAGTGACCATTTTAGCGAACAAAACTTATATTCACGAGTTTTAGAGGTAACACACGCACGCACACACACGTACACATACACATACGCTCCACTCGTATTTATAGTCACATTCACACACTCAAATTTACATTCACAACATTTTTCGTTCCTATAAATATTCCTATACATACCCTATATATTTATATTTTAACATTTATATTTTTCGTTTTCTGTTATTATTTTATAATCAATGGAAATGTGTGATAAATTGACGAAAAGACCTAAGCGAAGCTTTGTAGAAGATTGGCTTAATGATGATCGATATAAATCTTGGATACGCAAAGTATCATCTAATAATAGTCTTTATTACTGTAATATATGCAATAAAAATTTTTCATGCAATTCAACACATGTTTCTAAACATGTGGATTCTGCAAATCACAAAGAAAAAGAAAAATCATTGTTAAATAGTAATGATGATGATCGTTTGCCAAAGAAAAAAGCTCGTAAATCAATATTTCAACGACAATGGTTAGATATAGAGCAATTTCAATGTTGGTTACGTGAAGTGCCAAATGATCCAAGTTCATTCTTTTGCTTAACTTGCGATAAATCTAGTGTTGGTGGTTTATCGCAAATCCATCGTCATGCAGAATCTACAACTCACATAGAAAAATCACAAAAAAATTGTAATACAGAAAACGAATCAAATGAAAATTCAAATACGCAAAGTAATAAACCGCGTTTGTCATTTGATGAGCGTAAAAAAAGATTGGAGATTAAATTTGCCGCATTAATTGCTGAGAACAATATTCCTCATAAAAATGCTAAAGTTCTTCTTAACTTTTTTCAAGTTAATATAGATAATTCAGATGATGTTAATGCGTTGAAAAGCATGAGCATGGGCCGAACAAAATGTAAAAATATTATTACAAACGTTTTGTGTCCAGTCGAAACGGAACGTGTCGTTAACAAAATTCAGAACACAAAATTTACAGTATTTATTGACGAAACATCCGATATTTGCAATACTAAATGGATGACTTTTCTTGTTCGCTATGTTGACCCGGAGACGTTAGATATTCAATCTCAATTAGTTAAATTAATTGATATTGATGCCAAAGATTCCAGTGCAGAAAAGTTGTTTCAGGCATTTAAATTTGAAATGTGCAAATTACAAATACCATTTTCAAATATTGTTGCCTTATCATCCGACAATGCGTCCGTCATGATAGGGAAACATTTATCATTCAAAAGAAAATTAGAAGAAGTATGTCCACATTTATTTACATTTTCATGCCCTTGCCATTCCGCTGCGTTAGCAGCGCGTGCTGCATGTGATAAATTACCCTCATTTTGCGATGATTTCATTAAAAAAGTTGCTAATTACATCAACAGCAGTCCGAAACGTTCGGCTATTTTTAAGGAATTTTGTGAATGTTTCCAAGAAAAATATCGCAAAATATTAAAATTATGTGATACACGCTGGCTTTCTCACTACATGTGTGTAGAAAGACTTCTGGAATCTTGGGATACTATTAAGCATTTTCTTACTGAAATGGTTGTTAGTGAGAAAACAAAATCTGGAGAATATCTACTATCTCAGATGGGCAACGTAGAGATGAAAGCGTATTTTCTATTTTTAAAATATGTCTTAAATTTTTTCAATGCATTTAATGCATTTTTTCAAGCATCAGAAACGAGAATCTATTTATTGCACTCAAAATCTGTAAACTTTCTCTTCCAAATCTGTCGAAACTTTTTAAAAGAAGAGCATTTAAAATCTTTCTCCATAAACACGGTATTCTCTTTAACAGAAAATCAAAAAAATGTTAACGAAATTACTTTAGGATCAGGATGTGACGAATATCTTAACGAATTAATGCTGCAGGGGCATACAGACATTGTTACAACAGTTCGACAAAACTGTTTAACATTTTATGTGACTGCTGCAGAAGAAATTCGCAAAAGATTACCTATAAATGATGTGTTTTTGTCAAAATTAAAAGTTTTTGAAGCTGAAACAAGTTTGTTAAATACTGAGAGAGAAATATCATTCAGTGATGTTTTATTCGTAGCTAAAACTATCGGTGGTTGTGATGAAGATGACTTAAAAAAAGAATGGATTGCATTACCATTAGATTTTATAATGGAGGAGAAACAAAATCTCTCTACATTAAATTTCGACAATATGTGGAAAGAAATTTTGCAATGTCAATACCCAAATAATACTGTAAAATATCCAAATTTAACAAATGTTCTGAATGCTGTTCGATCACTTCCTAATTCAAATGCCGATCCGGAGAGAATGTTTTCCCTCTTAAGTGATGTCAAAACGAAAAAACGTAACAAACTCTCGTCAGCTTCTGTTAATGCCACTTGCGTGTTTAAGTCAGCGTTGAAGACGAGAGGAGAAACATCTATAAATATGACGCTTGAGGAAAAACATTTGTCTCTTATGTCGCCAGACAAATTATACGCTAGAGATGCGAGAAAAAACCGTAGTACTTTAAGGCTACATGCTGTAGATGATATTGCTGGTCCTTCATTTGCAGACTGAGTGTTAAATCTTAGATTATAAAAATCTTGCATTTGACATCAAGCTTAAAAACGATAAGCGTGCAAAAAATCTTGTCAGCATTTGACACCACGCTTACAAACGATAAGCGTGTAAAAAATCTTGTCAGCATTTGACATCACGCTTAAAAACTATAAGCGTGTAAAAAATCTTGTCAGCATTTGACATTACGCTTACAAACGATAAGCGTATAAAAAATCTTGTCAGCATTTGACATCACGCTTAAAAACTATAAGCGTGTAAAAAATCTTGTCAGCATTTGACATTACGCTTACAAACGATAAGCGTATAAAAAATCTTGTCAGCATTTGACATCACGCTTAAAAACTATAAGCGTGTAAAAAATCTTGTCAGCATTTGACATTACGCTTACAAACGATAAGCGTATAAGAAATCTTGTCAGCATTTGACATCACGCTTAAAAACTATAAGCGTGTAAAAAATGTTGTCAGCATTTGACATCACGCTTACAAACGATAAGCGTGTAAAAAATCTTGTCAGCATTTGACATTACGCTTACAAACGATAAGCGTATAAAAAATCTTGTCAGCATTTGACATCACGCTTAAAAACTATAAGCGTGTAAAAAATCTTGTCAGTATTTGACATCACGCTTACAAACGATAAGCGTGTAAAAAATCTTGTCAGCATTTGACATCACGCTTACAAACGATAAGCGTGTAAAAAATCTTGTCAGCACTTGACATTACGCTTATAAAAACATACAAGAAATCTGCCAAAGAAATTTATATTTATAAGTGCTAAGAATTGTGTGCAATAACACACACACACACACACACACACACACACACACACACACACACACACAAGGAAATGTAAAAAATTGATTTTTTATTATTACAATGATTTCAATATTGAAATTATTTTGTAATAATAAATTAACAATTCTTTACATTTCCTTCCTGACGGAAAAGACCACCACCTTCTCGCGGTTTCCGTTGAGCAACAATATGCACGTTGTATATAAATACAAAATAAATTAAGTAGAAATACTACAAGTTATAATTTTTTATTCAGAATTAATATTTAATTATATTATTTACATTTAGATAATATTATCATGTTAAAATTAATGTTAGTTTGTTATGTAAGAAACTTTTTGAAAATAAAACAGCGTACATATTGGCCAAGAGTGGATTTTATACATTATTACATTTACAAAGTTCAACTTTAACAAACATAACAAACATTTAAAGGTCTGCAAATTAAAAAAAAACGGAGAATTCTTTTAACTTTTTATGTTTATAAAGATTTACGTCATTGCATTTGGTAATTTTTATATTTTTAGACAATCTTATTCACAATTGAAATTGATTATACATATATCAGTGAATAACGACAGAATGATTGACATATATCTCGATATTTTATGAAAAAAGAATAAGTTTACAATAAATAACGCTTATCGTCGATTGCCAGCTCGAGATTCGGAGAGTCGCGAGATCTGAAATATGTGCCGGCTATAGTCGGCACTGGCATAGCGACGTCATAGCTCAAGAGAGAAGGAGACAACGATCGTGTTCTGTCCTTCTTTGCGACGAGCGTACACGGACAGAGGAGCTTGCATTAGTGTGCGTGGCTATGCCTTGCGCAGCCTTGCCGGCGCATCCCCACCATACGCTGTAGCATGCTGGTCGGTCTGCACAGCAACACTGTTAACAGCATTTGATGGATTTATGAGAGGTGGCAAACTGCCTTCTTTAAAGGCAATTGACGATGTTATAAACCAAAATCCCTGTTTAAAAAATAGAAAATCTCCGCAAATAAAAACGTGGCTGTCCAATCAACGTAAAAAAAGGGAAAAGACAACACAATTGTCTTAATTTCTCAGTTGTGCTCTTACATTTTTTGTATTTATTTTTCTTAAATGTATACTTTTTATTTTCAAGTGCAATAACATTTTGTAAAGCACAAAGCATCAAATTTTTAACAAGTTATGTTTATTAAAGTCATTTCGTAATAGTTCTTTTCTTAATAAAATGGGCACAATATTGATATGTTTGTCAAATAATATAAGCATATGTTATTTAATAATATAGTTTTATATATATCTTTGCAACAGCAAATGCATACTTTTTATTTTCAAGTGTAATAAAATTTTGCAAAGCTCAAAGCATCAGATTTATAGTAAGTTATGTATTAAAGTCATTTTACAGTTCGTTTCCTAATGAAATAAATATAATATTTGTATGTTTGTCAAGTAATATAAGCATACGTTATTTAATAATAGTTTTATTACATATCCTCGCAACAGTGTGTGTTGATCTTCGAGAAATTATATGTATCTCTACAAAAAATTTTTCTGTTAATAAACTTAAATGATATCGCAATGCGCTTTTTTGGAAGTATATAAAACTGTGCGTGTCTTTTCTGTTCTTGCATCTTATTTTGCTAGCAAATTCTTGAAAATACATAAAAACCTTGCAAATTATTTTATTTTTCTACGCAATGTTGCAATAACTAATATCTAATACATTAATACAGTAGCGAGTTAAAATGCAAGTAAATAATGATCGAGTGGTGTGGAATATCACACACAAATAGAACGCACTTTACATCGAACAAACTTTTATTTCAACGACGATTATGTAAAATGCAAATAATTTATATCATGTACAATAAATAATACACAATGTCTGACACAAATACAAATGTCCATTAGATAAACGTAAAAGATTACTACTTATCATAGGTATTTCATTTCAATGTTAAAAGTAACGTCCCATGGCATGTATTTTCGCGTAACGCGTAACCGTGTAACCAATCAGAAGCGTGAATATGCGTAACAGAAAGTGCGAAACGCTTCCGATTGGTTACGCACTTACGCGTTGCCCTAATGGCTCCTGCACACAGGACGCGGAAACGCTTGCCGCGCGGCAAGAAGCGACGCGGTAGCCAATCAACGTGTTGTTTTTCCGTAAGAACCAAATGTTTATTGGCTACCGCGTCGCTTCTTGCCGCGCGGCAAGCGTTTCCGCGTCCTGTGTGCAGAAGCCATAAGAGTAAAGCGGGGAGCACACACTTCTGCACAACGCATAACGCGTAAGCATAAGAAAATTGATTGGTCTATTTCTTTATGCACATGTATATGGACCAATCAATTTTCTTATGCTTACGTTATGCGTTGTGCAGCGAAGTGTGTGCTCCCCGCTTAAAGGCCATCGCACACAAAATTGTATAGGCTGCATAAGACCGCTAAACCAATGAGCATCTAGCATAAAGTCGCCATATTGATTTACATAAGATGCTCATTGGTCCAACGGTCTTATGCTACGCTTATGCAGCCTCTGCAATTTTGTGTGCGATGGCCTTAAAGCGGGAAACACAAACTTTTGCGTAACGCATAATGCATAAGCATAAGAAAATTGATTGGTCTATTTCCTTATGCACATGTACATGGACCAATCAATGTTCTTATGCTTACGCATTATGCGTTGTGCAGAAGTGTGTGCTCCCCGCTTAAAGGTCCTTGCACAATGCCCGGAAACAGGCAACAAGAACAGGGAATAGGAACCGAATTTCCGACGCGTTGGATTTCTATTCTCTATTTGCCTGCACCTGACCAATCACTAAAATCAAATCACTGTGATTGATCAGGTACAGGCAAATAGAGAATAGAAATCCAACGCGTCGGAAATTCTGTTCCTGTTACCTGTTTCCGGGCATTGTGCAAGGACCTTTACCCTTAGGGCAACGCATAAGTGCGTAACCAATCGAAAGCGTTTCGCACTTTCTGTTACGCATATTCACGCTTCTGATTGGTTAAGGCCTTCACACATAAAATGCCGTAAGGACGTAAAACGTAAGCGTAAGAAAATCGATCAATCCCAATCGAGTATTTTCCCCTACTGGGGTTACGGACAGCACAATACTTGATTGGGATTAGTCGATTTTCTTACGCCTACGTTTTACGTCCTTACGCGATTTTATGTGTGAAGGCCTTTACGCGATTACGCGTTATGCGAAAATACATGCCATGGGACGTTACCTTTAACATTGAAATAAAATACCTATGATAAGTAGTAATCTTTAACGTTTATCTAATGGACATTTGTATTTGTGTCAGACATTGTGTATTATTTATTGTACATGATATAAATTATTTGCATTTTACATAATCGTCGTTGAAAAAAAGTTTGTTCGATGTAAAGTGTGTTCTATTTGTGTGTTATATTCCACACCACTCGATCTTTATTTACTTGCATTTTAACTCGCTACTGTATTAATGTATTAGATATTAATTATTGCAATATTGCGTAGAAAAATAAAATAATTTGCAAGGTTTTTATATATTTTCAAGAATTTGCTAGCAAAATAAGATGCAAGAACAGAAAAGACACGCACAGTTTTATATACTTCCAAAAAAGCGCATTGCGATATCATTTAAGTTTATTAACAGAAAAGTTTTTCGTAGAGATACATATAATTTCTCGAAGATCAACACACACTGTTGCGAGGATATGTAATAAAACTATTATTAAATAACGTATGCTTATATTACTTGACAAACATACAAATATTATAATTATTTCATCAGGAAACGAACTGTAAAATGACTTTAATACACATAACTTATTATAAAACTGATGCTTTGAGCTTTGCAAAATTTTATTACACTTGAAAATAAAAAGTATGCATTTGCTGTTGCAAAGATATATATAAAAATATATTATTAAATAACATATGCTTATATTATTTGACAAACATATCAATATTGTACCCATTTCATTAAGAAAAGAACTAAAAGAAATGACTTTAATAAACATATAACTTGTTAAAAATTTGATGATTTGTGCTTTACAAAATGTTATTGCACTTGAAAATAAAAAGTATACATTTAAAAAAAATAAATACAAAAAATGTAAGAGCACAACTGAGAAATTAAGACAATTGTGTTGTCTGTTTCTTTTTTTTACGTTGATTGTGCAACCACGTTTTTGCGGAGATTTTCTATTTTTTAAACGGGGATTTTGTTTTATAACATCGTGAATTGCCTTTAGGCAGTTTGCCACCTCTCATAAATTCATCAAATGCTGTTAACAACACCGTTTTCTCATTTTCATTCCAGCGTGTTCGCTTTGTGCAACCATATGGAGAACCTATAAAAAAAAATGTTAGCCATTTATAGGATTTGCACCAGATTGTGTTGCATATATAGAAACTTTGTATATGTGCACAGTCAGGTGCAAATTAACGTAAACAGAGGTAATTTTTAGATTCATGTACATTTATTAGACAAAAAGGATTTGCGGGGTTTGTTACAATTTTTTTTAGTATTTACAAATGCTAAATAAATAGTAATAAACAATGCAAATTCTTCTTTTATAACAAATGTGTATAAATTTAAAAATTACCTCTTGTTCACATTAATTCCCAAAGACTACATCTCCATAGAATCTGCGTGCGTTTCTGAAATAATCTTACCTATGTCCTGTGACACTGCTGCAATAATATTTTCAATGTCGACATCTCTACCGTACGTTTCATCCGAAAATTTTATTAATGCATACATATCAGTTAGCAAAACTACACTACGTGTAACTCGCACAACGTACATTAACCGGCAAGGAATGCCCGGACATTTCGAATTTCGATATATAGTTGACATGTATATATGCGCCAAAACTGGTCATGTGACCAGTCCTCCGTGATTGGCTGGCAACTATGTGTGCTTTTCATTTAGCGACTCAAGTCGACGACACAAGCGTCATTATGTCTCTTTTCAACATCTAGTGAGCAACAAAGACAGAGTGACGCTTGTGTCGACTTGTGTCGTTAACTGGAAAGCACCTAACATGTAGTAAGTTGGACATTGCAAGATTGCGACGCCAATGCAGAAGAGCGCAGGAGAGGGTAGGAGAGGTTAGGACCTCTCAGAGTTTAACCTCTCCTGCGCTTTTTTGCATTGGCGTCGCAATGTCCACCTTACATATTGTTGCCAGCTAATCACGAAGAGCTGGTTACATGGTCCATTGGCGTCTCTCTCTTCTAGAGGCTCTCTAACAAGGCCGGTATTCATAGGCGGTTCTTATATCTAAAGCCCGGTGTCCATTATGCTAGAACTTGGTCCAAGTTTTGGTTTAAGCCAATGAAACTGCTGCTTTTCTGTAAGAGCTGCAAGTTGATTGGCTTAAACCGAAACTTGGACCAAGTTCTAGCATCGTGGACACCGGGCTTAAGACCGTCTTAAGTACAATCTCAAGATGTCATGAACCAATCATTGGTCGGTATTTGTAGTCGGATTTTATTTCAAAGCCGGTTCTACATTGGTCGTATCGTAGCGTCATAAGTCGTAAATCGTAAGAAATTGACCAATGACAGTCAAATTTGAGGAGAATAATCGACTGTGATAGGTCAATTTATTACGAGTTACCACTTACGCTACGATACGACCAATGTAGAGCCGACCCAAGACCGTCTTAAGTAATGTCTTAAGATGCTAATACGGCTCTGTGATGGGTTCATAACATCTTAAGATTGTACTTAAGTCGGTCTTAGGCTGGTTCTACATTGGTCGTATCGTAGCATAATTCGTAAGATCACAGTCGATTATTCTTCTCAAATTCGACTGTAATTGGTCAATTCACAATAGACCAATCACACTCGATTATTCTTCGAGCTCAAGGAGAATAAAGGCCATTGCACGTAACAAAGTTTTAGTCATAATCGTAAGGCCGTAAGAAAATAGACCAATCACACTCGATTATTCTTCGAGCTCAAGGAGAATAATCGACTGTGATTGGTCCATTTTCTTACGGCCTTACGATTATGACTAAAACTTTGTTACGTGCAATGGCCTTAATCGACTGTGATTGATCTATTTTCTTACTGTTTTACGATTACAACTAAAACATTGTTACGTGCAATGGCCTTTACGAATTATGCTACGATACAACCAATGTAGAACCGGCCTTAAATATAAGATAAATACCGGCTCAGGTTCCGAATGTGCCCCAATGGCCTAGTTTACACCGATCATTTGATACGCGTATTAAATAGTAAATAACTAGTAAATTAGTTTGATTATTGGCTGATCAGCTCTAATATACTATTTGATACGCGTATCAAGAAATCGGTGTAAACTAGGCCAATAACGGTCATTTTGGTGTAAAGGCATTTCTGACGCCGTGTGTACAATGCTGTAGTATTGATACACGGCTCCCGATAGGTTAAAAATCTATTACCTGTATTATTCTCTGTTTCTATTGTGCCGGCATTGTGCAAGGGCCTTAAAATGCGATTAATGTTATTGGCCTAGTTTACACCGATCTTTTGATACGCGTATCAAATGGTATATTTGAGCTGATCAGCCAACAATCAAACTAATTTACTAGTTATTTACTATTTAATACGCGTATCAAGTGATTGGTGTAAACAAGGCCATTGCACATAATATTTTTTAGCAACAATTTTCATTAAGTCAATAGGTGCATCCAGAAGCACGACCGCTCACTGAGCCGCTAAGTAGCAATTAAGTGTGATTGGTTGGATCTAAAGGTAAGAATGATGCGTTATTTGCGTCATTGTACTATATTACACGCCATTTAATCAGCTTCAACCTGTATTTACATTTTATATAGCTATCAGGGTAAATATGAAAATATACAAACACATCATGAATCATCTTGTTTTCTTACACATCATTGTAGCAATGATATTCAGTAAATAAATGTAACGATTAACTTTATCTGATTGTCCTATTAGTGAAACAGCTTCCAATCTATGTAGACCCTGTAAATAGAAGAGCACCTAGCACCGGTTATTTCGCTATTTCCGTACAATGCAATTTCTCGAACATAAATACAGGTTTCGCAGAGCATAAAGAACAAAAACGAGTGATAATTTTAACAATTTCATTTAGAACGACTAAACATACGCATGGAAAAATTTGTGATATAAAATCACTAGTACGCATAAATATGTATGTACAGTGGATCAAACAAGTATTTGCACACACAGTTTTCATATAATAACTATATTCGAAGGAATAATACATAAGTACGAATTGTGTCCATAAGTAAATTAATACATGTAGTATATGTAATAAGTTTTGTATATGGACACAAATCGTAATTATATATTATTCCTTCGAATAAAGTTATTAGAAGAAAACTGGGTGTGCAAAGACTTTTTTAATCCACTGTATGTATGTACATACATATATCAAGACCGTGCATTAAGGCCCATTCAGATAAACTTGTATAGTTGCATAACCGTATGCATAAAGAATATTATCCAAGGGATTTTACGTTCATCTTTATGACAGAAGTGCGATTGGATAATTTTCTCTATGCATACGGTTATGCAGCTTGCAAGATTGTCTGGATGGCCGTCAGGCCTCTTGCATAGTCACAGAAAAATGAACAAGTCACGCATCTAGTTTGAGAAATATGCATAGTTAATAAGCAATATGGCATCCTACAACACAAGCGGGGAGCACAGACTTTTACATAACGCATAATGCATAAGCATAAGAAAATTGATTGGTCCATATACATATGCATAAGGAAATAGACCAATCCATTTTCTTATGGTTATGCATTATACGTTATGCAAAGTGTCTGTGTTCCCCGCTTTATATTAGATCCTTATATTTCTACAGTAGATTATCTTTAAGCTTAGTTTAATTTATTTTTTTCTTTTTCTAATTCTTAGAACTAGGAAAATATAAAAAGTAAATTGAACCAAGATTAATGTTAATCTACATTGGTAAAAATGGGCATTAATTGGTTAATTCCTCTATGCATATGTGTTAAGCAGCTATGCAAGACATTTGGATAGGCCCTTAATACCGTCCTTTTTGAGTGTAGCTAGTGTAAAAACCACAACAAAGGTAAACCCAGACAAACTTGCATAGGTGCATAAGCATATGCATGAAGAAATGGATTAAGGCCGTCGCACACAAAATTGCATAGGCTGCATAAGCATAACATAAGACCGCTGGACCAATGAGCATCTTATGTAAATTAATATAGCTGACTTTATGCTGGATGCTCATTGGTTTAGC
The DNA here is from genome assembly GCA_035220575.1 of Temnothorax rugatulus. Lineage (NCBI taxonomy): Eukaryota > Metazoa > Arthropoda > Insecta > Hymenoptera > Formicidae > Temnothorax > Temnothorax rugatulus. Next base: position 38,276 of record JASTWL010000709.1, on the reverse strand, counting down.
AGTCTTATGCTACGTTTATGCTAAGCTATGCATTTTGTGTGCGATGACCTTTAGTCTATTTCCTTATGCGCATGTATATGGAACAATCAGTTTTCTTATGCTTATGTTTATGCGCTATGCAAGTTTGTCTGGATAGACCTTAAAAGTCATCATTCCTAAACTGTGCACACCGTATTAAAAATGTGTGTATACTGACTACATGCCATTTCATCTAAAATGCTTATGTATGCTTCATTGAAACATGGAAAAATATAAAACATATGTAATCTTTTATTTTATTATATTACGTGCCATTTGATCAACTTTAACCTTTATTTACAAATATTTTAAATCGCTGTGAGTGTAAAACCTAAAAATACATGGGCTCCACAATGCATTTTGTTTTCTTACACAACGTTGTAACAGAAGTCAGTAATTAAATGTTACTATTTAACTGATCTGATCATCCTATTAATAAAACTGTTTTTACAAATCCATCAATGTAAACAAAGTATATATCTTGTTATGCAGGTTATGTCATTATATCCGTGCAACGCTATCTGGATCATAGGCCGGTATTCATAGTCGATTCTTATATTTAACACCATCTTAAGTACAGTCTTAAGATGTCATCAGCTGTATTAGCATCTTAAGACATTACTTAAGACGGTCTTGAAATAAGAACCGACTATGAATACCGGCCTTAAATACAATTTTCTCATAGCATAAGAAACAATTGTAAGGTCGGGATTACAATGACTCGCAGTCGTAAGTCGTAAGAAATTGTATAATCACAATCTATTAAGGTCTTTCTACATAGAAGTCGTAGTCGTGAGTTGTAAGAAATTGACCAATCACATTCTTCGAAGTTGAGGAGAATATTCAATCTGTGATTGGTCAATTTCTTACAACTCACGACTACGACTTCTATGTAGAATAACCTTTATTCTCCTTGCGGTCGAAAAATAATAAACTGTGATTGGTTAATTTCTTACGACTCTTACGACTGCGATTCATTGCGGACCCAGCCTAGGTGATTATCTCAATACAATTTCAGTTAATTTGAAAAGCTATACGTACAAACAGACAAATTTGCGATATAATATCGCGTTATACGTACGCGGGCAATACGAAATCTATGCAAATCATGCATTTTATTTGCTATGTTATGGGGTAATGAGTTATTTTATGCAATTAGTTTTGGTATATACCAGCGGTTTATGTTTAATGTAACCATGCATTGAAAATGGCCAAGTAACATATAATAGAATTAATAATAGTCAATCAGTATGAATTTGACTTTACATCAGTGAATAGGCATTGAGTACAGATTGATTCAATAAATATTAAGCAATTTGTGTAATGGTTTTCAGCGTAGAGCACAAACGAAAGAGAATATTTTATCGCAATTTCACAATAAACGTTACTAACATATTGATTCACTTGCCGTTAAATATAATTATATACATACTGTATTTATTTTTAATTGATTGTACAATATTATTTGACTATATATAGACCTAGTTTATACACCAACTTGGTACGCGTACCAAGTATATTCGTATCAAATCTGTATTAAATCTCGGGTTATACCGATGTAAACCAAGATTTGATACGGATTTGATACGAATATAGTACTTAGTACGCTTACCAAACGGTCGGTGCAAACTAGGCCATAATATAGAACTTAAGACTCTTGCCTACTCGCCGCTTCTATTCATGTTTGATGACGTCAGAAGCAAGAAATCGCGTGCCAAAAATTCTTGTAGTATACGTTAAAATAAGAAGATATATCCATAAAATGCAATTGTAATCGATTCAGTTCATTTGTAAAATACTGTACTGAGCATTTTCCTTTTGTTCAAATAATCAATAAATAGCTATCAAATGAAAAATAAAAAAAGACAGGTTAAAAAAGTAGATTGCAATCTCACGTTAATTTTACGACTATCTAGTGATTATTATGGACAAAAGAAAGTATTTGACGTATTTTACAAATGCTGATTTAATTACAATTGCGTTTTACAGATATATCTTTTTATTTTAACGTATACCGTAAGAGTTTTTGGCATGTAATTTTTCGTTTTTGACCTTATCAAATAAGGATAGAAGCGGCGAGTATGCAAGAAGCTTAAATAGATGAAGTATTTTGATAATGTAGTTACGTTTGTCTATCTTTCATATTTACAGCAATGGCAACACGTACGTAAATGTTGCATCAGTATAATGTGCAATGCACATGTGTATTAATTACCGTGAATGATGTGATAAAGAAATATGATTCGGTCCTTAGAGTTCTGATTTCAAAGAACTTGTTCGAATTGGCAATATATGCAAATAAGATCCATTATTTCCATTACAATTATTTGGATTTCTAATATGTTATGGCTCTCGCCGCGGTTATGTCAGATCGTGACGCCAAAGGTGAGAAATAACACGCTAAGTAGTTTTGCGTGCAATTTTCAAATAAAAAGATATTTACATAAAATAGCGCTTCTAGTCACTTCAGCACACTTCAAAAATACTCTGAGGTCTTTCCCTTTCCCTTGTCAGTCAATAAACAGCCGTAAAATGAATGTAACACGAAGCCCAATCGTGCGCCTGCACATAAGCCTGCATGACTAGGTTTTATATTACCTCGGAGTATTTTTGAAGTGTGCTGAGATGATCTGAAGTGTTATTTTATGCAAATATCTTTTTATTTGGAAATTGCACGCAAGAATTCTTATAGCGTTTTTTACTGACAGAACTGGTGCGCACTCAGTGCACATTAAAGCCGTTGTACACTGATTTAATCTCTAATATTTAAAGTAAAATGCAAATATTTCGACTAATAAAGTACCCAGTACATATTTTACCAAATAGTGCAATAAAGAATATTGAAGATTTCATGATTTAACCCGTTTATATTAAACATACACTTTACGTTGGTTTGTGTACGACGGCTGGTGCACTGAATGCGCACCAGCTCTGCCAGTAAAAAACGCTATTAGCTTATCATTTCTCACCTCTGACGTCCCGATCTAATATGGCCACAGCGAGTACCCAGAAGCCTTAAGTATCGAATAGTACAGTGAGTCTTACTGTGGCGCGGCGGCAGATTGTTTACATACTAAATGTTTACGTATAACTTTTAGAACATATATAACCTGGAAGGGGAATTGCCTATACCTCCCGTGGAACGAGCCTGTGTCCAATACTGTTCGAGAGAAAAGTCCTAATTGCTCGCAATGCACATACGCAGAGGCGCGATCTTAACCCTGCTCTTGCCAAACAGTAAGTAACCATGGCAATGACGATATCTGCGTATGTGCATTGCAGGCGATTAGGACTCACTACCTTTCTCACTCGCACTGTTGGACACAGATTCGGCACTTAAGTCCTCTTTATTTATGTATGTTCTAAGGTATAACTAAAATTGCAATGTACATGGCTAACCTTTTATTTACATCATTTTCTATACTGCAATATATATAGTGCGACATAAAATAATACAATGATATGTTGTATTTTTCACATTTGTATAATATATTTCATACTATAGAAAACAGCAATGTGCGATTTTTAAATAAATAATAATTTATGCAAAATAATATATGTAGTTTTTCTTTTATTTGTTTTATTTATTTTAAATTATAACATTTTAAACGTACATAAAAAAGTATAATAAAGTGAGAAATAAATTAAATTCATTTGAACTGCAAATCATGAGGATTTTGCCGCATATATATGATTAGTTGGCCAACACTCTATCTCTGGAGGTCTATTACGTATCTTTATACTCGTTTACACAAAGGAATTATCGTAAGTTACTACAGAAGTAACGCTCGCGTAAACATAGTATATGACTGTCAACTAAAATGTCGAATAATTATTCTTACAATATCTTCACGATATGATATTTTGAGGACCGTCCTCAAAGGACGCATTCTGCTAATAGTGCCATTGAGGACATATTTAGTGTCTTCGAAAGCAGCAATGTATGGTTATAATGATTATTGAGGACCGTCCTCGAAAACATCAATCTGCAGATACCCAAATGAGGACGGTCCTCAATGAATACAAATGTCCTCACAAAATATGTTTCTCCATTAAAAATGTCCTCGAAAACATCAATACACAAACATATATATATATATATATATATATATATATATATATATATATATGTACAGTATGTTCATTATTATTCGTTACTTCTTTACTTAAGTATAGAATATATGAACACCAATACCTTGTTACGGCTCAACGCTCCATTTTTCTTCGATTGATTTCCAGTATTATTGTTTTGGCTTTATTCGATCCAGAGTAGTGTTATTCTGTTGTCTGATGTGTGTGGATCGACATACAAATTATAGTGAAGTGAAAATATTTTATCAATCGAAGGTAAGATATTTAAATTTGATTGTGGATCAAATCCCAGAGGGTGAGGTTCAATTTGATGTGGAAAATACCACATATATATTTTGCTTACTTATATATATTATACATTGTTTTGGTTAGCATAGCTGTATCTGGAATAGACTCTCAGACAATGTCCTCGTAGATGAAACAGTCTGAAAACGAAAATAATGGTGCGGATGATACTGAAAATAGCAGAGATTCATTTTCAGTGAATACAATCACCTCAAACATGGCAATCTTAGATGGAAAGTATTTCAAAATTGTACAGGGAAAAAATTCCCTGAAAACCGGCTACGTAGTGGCTACTTGTGTAGCATGCTTACCAAAGATTGTTGAAGTAAAAGGTGTATTAACATCGACATCTTTCAAATCACACCTGAAACGAAGGCACGACAGTAATTTGGTGAAGGAATATGAAAAATATTGCAAAGAAAAACGAGCCAAATTATCTGTATCGGACTATTCCGATGAAAATCAACTTGCATCTCGCAAGAGACGCAAACTGGGCTTACAGGAGCAATTGGACGAAGATATAACTCAATTCGTTATTCACTCTGTGACCCCATTAAGGATCGTAGATGATCTTTATTTCCAAGCTATATTTGATCATCTTCAAGTTAAAGCCCGCGGAAAACCAATAACGGTACTAAGTCGACGCTCCTTTGATAGAAGAATAAAAGATTTGCATGAAAGCAATACCAATTTTATTTAAAAAATTTTAACTAAAACGCAATATATTTGCACAATACCACAGCTGATATGTGGTCTTAAAAAAAAAAGTTTTTTAGGAGTAACTGCACACTGAATTAACATTAATTCGTTAAAGAGACAATCTGCAGTTTTGGCCTGCCGGAGATTCCAAGGAACACACAGTTTCGATAGGATTGCTGAGATGTTATGCGATGTTCATTCCGAGTTTGGTTTAGATTCGTCAAAAATATTAGTCGCTGTCACTGATAATGCCAGATTTACTAAAGCTTTCAGGCTTTTTGGTGTAAAACTTTGTAACTTTCAACGGGACATTGATGGTGAAAATAATGAATTTTTGGATACATCAGCAGATGAAGAAAGCGACGATGAAAATTTTCAGTAAATTCCGACGGGTAATATTTTGCACTTTTTTCACCAATTTAAAATTAATACTGCACTATTACTAAAAATAAAACCAAAATTAATTAAATTACGATTCGATCTATATATGTAAATTATCCGCTATGTAGACGACGTTTTCACTATAGTGCCGAAATCTGCTATAAACGCTGTACTTGACGTTTTTAATAATTATCATCCTCGTTTGCAGTTCACCTTCGAAACCGAAGCTAACAGCTCGATACCATTTTTGGACACCTTAGTTATAAGAGAAGGGGAGAAGTTAGTTACTAATTGGTATAGAAAACCAACTTTCTCGGGGAGATACATTAATTATTTTTCTGACCATCCGCTTAAATACAAAATCAATACCATAATTAACTTGGTCGACCACGCAATTTTGCTGTCGCAAAATTACTGTGCCAGACTAGAGTCAAGCTCAACAGAGTCTTCTTTCCCCGCTAATTTTTCCAAGCCCGTTCCCTTGGCAGTGGTTTCGCTAGATAGTAGATAGGGACAGAGATTTGTCGTAAGTTTAACGGTTATTCTACATAGAGGTTTTAAGCTGGTATTAACGCAGTAGCAGTACGTCTCAGGGAAGCGCTTTTCGGCGTAACAGGTCGTAACAGGGGTAGTAAGCGAAGTGATACAACCGCACATATTCCACATAGAGGTTTTAAGCAGTTTTAAGTTGGTACTAACGCAGTAGCAGACGTCTAGGCATAGACTATAGAAGATCAAGAAAGCGCTTTTTCGGTGTAGTAGGTCGTAACAATGGTAGTCTGGCGAAATGAACCAAGTCCATTTCTTGCGGCGTACGTTCTACGCGGGACACGCATGCGCAATGGCGGGACACGCATGCGCACAGTCACGGGGAAGTGTTGACACGTGTTGTATCTTCTGTAAACATTGTTTATCGTGTCTGTCTACATGGTCTTCGCTCTTCGCTCGAGTTTATGCGAAAATCGTCGTGCTATCACAGTAAGTATATTCATATATATATTTGTTAAAACGTAAATAGCATCTTATAAAGAGGTTTCTAATTCAAAATAGTAATCGGAGCAGAGAGAGGTATACGATGAACGATGTGACTTGTATTTAGATTCACGTGTGTATACAAATCACGTGAATCTGAATACAAGTCACATCGTTCATCGTGTCTGTCTGCATAATCTTCGCTCGAGTTGCTCTATTCTATATCGTCAGTGTGGTATCGTCTCTATTTTCTCATTTTCATCTGTCAGATAATCATGTGGAACGAAGAAGCTGACGTCGCCGACAATGAAGATCATTTCATGGACGATGATATGTTGACTCAGGCAATTATAGACCAAACAAGGCAGCTGTCTTCTATAACAGCTAAATTCAATGATTCTATGAATCATATGTCTAGAACAGAAGCCAGTCTGCAGTTTCTGTTTCTTTTGAATTGGAACAATTTGATACTGCTGGAATACGCCTGACTGAGGAGAAGAAGGAGAGTGACTCATCGCCGGTGGTGGGTTCGGCCGGTAAATCGGATGAGAGACGCCCAAGGTTTCTACTCTAACCTCGTCAGGGAACTTATTGAAACTGATCACGAAGAATTTTTTGGGTTGTTCCGAATGTCGCCTGATCAGTTTTGTCTTTTAGTTGACCTCCTTCACCCTCGTCTTAAAAAGCGAAGTCGCACATCACTACCAACAGACCTTCGTGTTGCCGTCACATTGTTGTGAGTTTCTTATATAGTTTTTTTAGCCTTGCTTGTTTCTGTTCAGTCTATTTCAATGTCATCTGTGATAAACTTTGCAGGTACTTGGCTCAAGGAGACACAGCCAAACTGAAACATGCTGAATTTAGGATTGGGACATCCACGGTGTACAAAATCATACACGAAACTTGCAGAGAGATTTGGAACGTACTTCAGCCTTTTGTTCTGAAAGTTCCCAGCAAGGAAGACTGGAAGACAATCAGTGATGGTTTCATGACATCCTGGCAGTTTCCCAACTGCCTAGGGGCCATCGATGGTAGACATATGAGGGTTCAAGCACCCGGAAATTCAGGATCGAATTACTTCAATTATAAACAGTTGTTTAGTATGGTCATGGTGGCAACGTGTGATGCACAGTACAAGTTTACATGGGTGGATGTTGGACAGTTTGGTAAGTGTTGTTCTTCATTGCATTTTCTGTAGCTGTAGAATGATAATCGCCAAGTGAAAAGTTTTAGTTGTGTGGCGGTCAGCCATCCGCCACGAGCGTACGACCGTACGTACGCTGCACGGATAGTACAACGGCGCGCGGCAGCTCGCGGCGAAGTCAACTGCCGGTGGAATCTTTCGATCATGCCGTTAGCTTGTGGATGATATGCCGTGGTGCGAAGATGTGCTAAACCCGTTAATTTCGTGAGTTTTTTGAACAGCTCGGATTCAAATTGCCGTCCCTGGTCCGTTGTCACTCGTGCTGGTGTGCCGTATCTGGCTATCCAATTGATGAAAAACTGTTTTGCCACGGTTTCTGCGGTGATGTCGGGGACGGGTATTGCTTCTGGCCACCTTGAAAAACGGTCAATAATTGTTAAGCAGTATTTGTAGTCCTGAGATATTGGCATGGGTCCCACTATGTCCATGTGAATATGCTGGAATCTTTTTGTGGGTCCTAGGAAGTTTCCTATTGGCGAGGCTGTGTGCTTGTGCACTTTGGCTCTCTGACACTGAAGGCATGCTTGAGCCCATTTTCGGCAGTCGTTTTGTATGTTTGGCCATATGTATTTTTCTCTGACCAATCTTGCTGTAGCTTTTATCCCAGGATGTGATAAGCCATGCAGGCTCTGAAAAACCTGCCGTCTAAATGGCTCTGTCACGTAGGGGCGAGCGACTGGTGTCGAAGTGTCACAGTACAGTTCTGTTGCTGAGCCAGGTATTTGTATTTTCGTTAATTTCAGTGATGACTGGATGCTGCCATCTAATAATTGCTTAAGTTCCAGATCTTCCTGCTGTGATTTTGTCAATCCTTCGAAGTCCGATGCCTTCTCAATTGCTTCGATGCGAGATAGCGTGTCTGCAACTATGTTGTCTCTTCCAGCCACGTGTTGAATGTCCGTTGAGAACTGCCCAATGAAATCCAGATGCCTTGCTTGCCGAGGGGAGCTGCGCAACAGATCTTGTTGGAAGGCGTATATTAGGGGCTTATGATCCGTGAAGATAGTAAATTTCCGTCCTTCTAGTAGATGCCGGAAATATTTCACTGCCGTATAGATGGCTAGAAGCTCCCTGTCATACGGGCTGTATTTTTTTGTGCTGGATTAAGCTTCTTACTCATGAACGCTAAAGGCTGCCATCCGTTGTCTGTTTCCTGCTGGACCACTGCCCCGAGTGCTGTGTCTGAAGCATCTGTAGTTAATGTGAGCTTGGCTTCAGTTCTGGGATGTGCTAAGAGCGTAGCTTTTGAGAGGCTATCTTTGCATCTCTGAAAAGCTTGCTCGCGCTGCGGAGTCCACTCGATCGGAGTTTTCCCTTTTGCTTTAGGACCCCGTAGGACATCATTTAATGTGGCTTGGTCCTTTGCTGCTCCCGGTATGAATCTCCTGTAAAAATTCAAGGTTCCCAAGAATTGTCTGAGCTGTTTGATATTTTTAGGTTTCTTGAAGTCACGTATAGCCTGGACTTTTTCAGGCAACGGGCGAGTGCCTTCTGCAGATACGAGGTACCCGAGAAACTTTACTTGTGGAGCTCCCAAAACGCATTTGGCCGGGTTCAGTTGGACGCCATATGCCTCGAGACGACGAAATACTTCTTCTAAATGTTTTAGATGTTCTTCTTCCGTTGTGGAGGCGATTATGATATCGTCTATGTAAGCATAGCAGTAGTCCAAGCCATGCAGGACCTAATTTATAAATCTCTGGAAGGTCTGCGCTGCGTTTCGTAATCCAAAAGGCATATATAGGTATTTGAACAGTCCGAATGGCGTGATAATAGCTGTTTTGGGGATGTCGTCAGGGTGTACCGGTATTTTGTTCTAAGCTCTGACTAAATCCAAGACAGAAAAGAATTTCTTCCCGCTCAAGGAATGGCTGAAATCTTCTATGTGAGATATTGGATATCTGTCCGGCTCGGTCCGAGCGTTCATCCCTCTATAATCCCCACAGGATCTCCAGGAGTTCCCTTTTTTTGGGGCCATATGTAACGGCGAGGCCCAAGGGCTTTTAGACGGTCGAATAATTCCTTCTGCTAGCAGTAGATTAAACTCCGCTTTGGCTGCTTTTAATTTGTCAGGTGCCAACCTCCGTGGTCGACACGCTACTGGAGGTCCTGGTGTAGTTTTTATGTGATGCATTGTTGAGTGCGGCTGCTTTTGCCGGTGTGTTCCTGTGGTTCTCGTGATATCAGGAAATCGAGCCAATAATTGATGAAAGGGGGTGTCTCCCATGACAGCTTTAACTGAAGGCATGGTATCTTTATTTGCCGTCCCGCTTGCCTTAAGTCCTGTTTTTGCGTCTACCAGGTGTCCTTCCTTCACATCCGGGAGGAGATGGAAATACGCCAGGAAGTCGGATCCAATTATTGGCGTAGTTACGTCTGCGACAACGAATCGCCAAGGGAATGCGCGGCGGAGACCAAGATCAGGCTGCATAGTGAGATCTCCGTACGTTTTGATGTTGGATCCATTGGCCGCAAAAAGCTCTTTTGAGTCAGCCCAACGTCGTGTCCGTACCAACGAGCGAGGGTATACACTGACATCGGAGCCGGTATCGATGAGATATCGAAATTTTGTGCTACGGTCGGTGACGAATAAGCGGCATGGCTTCGGGCAGGTGCCGTCTGCCGCCGATAACGACTGCCCGGTTAGTTTTCCAATGACTTCTTGAAGTTGCACGGCTGTGTGCATTTCTGGGCCTTTTCCTTGAACCGTCGGTGATAGTAGCAAATGTCTGCCTCCTTCTTTTCTTCCTTTTGGCCCTTTCTGGAACGGCTTCGGGAACGATCGCGCTTGTTGCTTCCGTTTTTGGAACGGGACAGCCGGCTCTCTAATTTTTCTATTTTCTTAGTTAGCTCAGTGATTTGGCTTTCTAATGATGAGCTTGCTGTCGACTGCATACTGGCGACTGTTACAGCTCTGCAGGTGACTTCATGAATTTTGTCAGCCTGCTCAGCTACGTCCTGCAGGTTGTCCGCGTTCCGTGTGGCTAGAATAGCCTGTTGTTGTGATGGTAATCTGCCCATCCATAATGTACGCAGGAGCTGCTCCGGAATGGCCGTGCTGGCCAAGGCTTGAAGATGCCGAAGAAATTGTGAAGGTCTTCGATCGCCCATTTCTTCGTGTTCTAAGAGCTGGCGAATTTGTTGTTCCTGAGAGATCGATAGGCGTTGTATTAATGTATTAAGGCGTTGATACTCTCATACTTATTTTCTTTAGGTGGCTTCGTTATCAGGTCCTTAATTTCTTTGGCCTGCTTAGTCTCTATGTGTGACAAGACGTAAGCGTATTTAGTGCTGTCTTGCGTTATGCTTCCCAGTGTAAACTGGCCCTCAAGCTGCGCAAACCATAATTCGGGCTCGTCTGTCCAGAAAGGAGGTACTTTTAATGCCACCCTGTTGACTTGCGAGCGTTCTTCTGTTGACGTGTTCCCTGTGCTTCCTTGTGGGTCCGTCATCGTTAATTTATTTTCGTAATAGAGCAAGATAGAGCGAGATCACGTCGGGGTCACCAATTTGTGGGGTAAGGTTAGGATCTGGGTGAAGGTGCGTCGATTCCCACAATAACGAGTCGTTTGAAATAAAATCTCGCTCTATTTATTCATGTTCTATATACAAGAAAAATATTTCTTTTATGTGTATGAGTAAGTGGTCGTGTGTGTTAGTATAGGTAATTATTGTGTAGTGTAATGTTCTCATTAGGGACTGTCTCGAAATAACTGTTTGCTTATGGACCTCTTCTTTTGGGACAGTTTCTTTAAGGGTATATTTAGATTCCGTCCGGGAGTCCTTGGCTTGCCCTGTGGAGTGGAAGGTGGAGGACTCGGACTCAATCGAGCCCGAAGAGGTCGAATAAGTCTCCAAGGTAGGAAGGTCTCTACCTTGGAGATCGGAAGTTGGTCCTCCGCCGGGCTCTCAGGAACCGGAAAAGTGATTGGAATGAGTTTCCAAGGCAGGAAAGTCTCCTCCTTGGAGATTCGGATCTGTTCCCTCTTCGGGACCTCAGGAACAGGAGTTAGAGCTGGAGTCGGACTAGGTAGAGCTGGAGACGGACTTGGAGTAGACGACGCCTTGCTTACGATCGATTTCAGTGCTGCCGGATGGGCTGGGTCAGAATGACCCCAGTTGGCAATCGGCGTAAACTTCCATTTCGTCTTGGTCTTTGGGATGCACTTCCACGGTAGAATATCTACCCTGGAGGTCAGGATAGGTCGTCCCTTCGTTTTGGTCTTCGGAACAGGAATCGGAGCAGGAGTTGTACAAGGAGAAAGCAACGCCTGGGTCTCCACCGGGTAAGGTTTTGCCCGACAGGCTGGGTCGTTACGACCCCGGAAACTCTTCCGCGGCAGGGTGTCTGTCGACTCTTACCGAAAAGAGTTAATGCCCTGCCAAGCAGGTATAGTACGAAGGCCACAAAGAGCACGCTCCGTTCAAAAGAGTATTATGACAGGGGCCTATTAGCACGCCCTGTCTGGCGTTCTCGAAGATCGCTGGAGAAGCCCCGCTGAGCTGCCCTAGTTATGGGGATCGGTGTCGAACTTTTCTTACGAGTGAATCCGCCGGCGGTGCGCCGCGTAGCGGGCGCGCGCCGATCCATCCCGCCGATCGATATTGTGCCGCGCGTTGCTACTACCCGTTCCGCGCGCCTTCGCCGCGAGCTGCCGCGCGCCGTTGTACTATCCGTGCAGCGTACGTACGGTCGTACGCTCGTGGCGGACGGCTGACCGCCACAAGTTGTTTTCTTTTTTTTAGGTTCCATAAGTGATGGCGGCGTATGGGCCAAACACTGATTTTGCTGACGATTTAGCATCCGGAAATGTGTCCTTGCCTGATCCCAGCCCAGTTCCAGGAAAAGAGATACCCTTCCCCTATGTGCTTGTGGGGGATGAAGCGTTCTCGCTCACAGAGTATATGATGCGACCGTACCCAAGGAGAACACTGACCGATGAAAAGAGAATTTTCAATTACCGTTTGTAATTGAAAATTCTCTTTTGATCGGTCAGTGCTCCCGAGCACGGCGGGTAATTGAGAACACTTTCGGAATTTTTACTGCACGATGGAAGATCCTACAGAGACCACTCGCCATGTCGCCTACCAACTGTGAAAATATCTTCAAGGCCCTTCCCTGTCTTCATAATTTCATTATGATGGGTGAAGAAGGAAAAAATTGGAATGATAGACAGTACTGCCCCAGAAACATGATTGATGCGGAAACAGAGAATGGCACCATCACATACGGGAAATGGAGGAACTACTGTTCTCAAAACTTTGCCAGGCTTGGCCGAGTCGGAGCTAATCGAGCTGGAGATACTGCCAACGGGATGAGAAATTATCTACGAGATTACTTTGTGTCTTCTATTGGAGAGGAACAGGCATCTTGGCAATATGCCCGTGCTTTCAGGGGAGATGTCATCAACCCTCCGGAGTAATCAACAATGATCTACAACGTTGAGTTTTATGTAAGATGATATATGAAACTATATTCACATATTTTATCTCTGGCTTATAATAATTGAAAAGATTTGTATTATATAATATTTAGTACAATTATTAATAATGCAATTTTCTCATTTCAGATCGGTCTGGACTCAGCTCAGCAAAGTGTCAATGCAAAGGATCTACATGCATACAATGTTGGCTCAACGACCGCTATCTTCCATGCTGTAACTGAGATCAGTGGAAATATACTCTATCGTACAAGTTCTAGTTTTAATGAATGATATTCTACAAGCTATACTTTGCATAGAATTAGTGGAAGTTTTCCAATACTTACATAATACTTAGCTTAAATTTGTAAAGCTGAAGTAAATAAATTCTATTTTATTCATAATACTTAGCTTACCGCTATGTTTTTAATGTGCTTCACTATTTGTATATGGGATGGTGGTGTAATGATGTCTGAGATGAGTGCGCATAACAGAGAGATTACATGAGGTCGGAAGGGAGAGTTGATTAGAAAATATCAACGTAAAACGAGGCATCACGTGTAAAATGACTCGTATTGGTCCGAAAATTTTGCTCCCATTTACCGCGAAACATTACATCTCCAAGCGTATGCACAGTGCAAAAAGGGAGACAAAAAAAAAAGAAGTAGCTTTGCGCGGCGATCCGAGTGTAGCTAATAAACGCGTGATCGCGGATATAAGGAAATATAATCTTTCAGTGGTGTATGTTTTTTCCTTTAGTATTGGTAGCTCATAAACTCATAAGCATCACATATTAATACGCGTGTAAGGATTAATCGTTAACGATACCTCATTAAAAATGCGCATGTCGAGTCTAAGGGTCTAAGCTTTAGTCTCTCCAGGTGTGAGCCAGAGCTCGCCATCTCAGTCTGTTGTACAAGCCATAAAAGAAGCCGGATTGAAATCAAAACGCACTGTTCCTAAGCCTGACAATTTTGCTGCGAAGAAGAAGAAGGATGATGATACGTTGACTCAGGCAAACAAGCTGTAGGCCAAACAAGAGAGCTGTCTTCTTTGACAACTGAATTCAAAGTTTCTATAAATCCTACCTCTACAAGAGATAATAGTAATTCAGTTTTTCACGCTATCTCCATTAACAGTTCATCTTACAAAGTGTGCCTGTGAAAGGCACCTGGAGTGCATGATTGAAATATTGTCCATTATAACTGAAAAGTATGTTAAAAAGTGATTGTATTATGTTACTTATGTTTATATTGGTTTGATATCTACTGTATTACTTTGAATTGCTTTCAACCTACTGTATTACTTTCAACTGCATTATTGAAATGAAAAAAGGAGGAGAAATTATTTGAGCTATTGCAGGCAGAGAAATAAAAGGATGAGATCATTTTATAAAAAGAGGCATGTTTTATACTCTGTATTGCTAAATTCTCAAAATAAATATTACTTATATAAAGTTTTTATTTATTTAACATAGTTTTTATATTGTCTTTATGTACAGCCATATATAGCATTTGTATCATACATATATTTTGCGAAGAAACAAGCTATAAATAATGAGTAATGCGCAACAAAGTTTTATTATTAAATATATGACGCAGCGAGACGGCAATGTTCATCGTCCTCCGCCTCTAGCGAATGTATGTCTATATGCACATACACATTCTATACTTTGCATTTAAGTAATGCCTATTTTCCAAAGATATATGTGAAACACGCACTCCTTCGCAATCACTGAATCACACGGGCGATTCCTTCCCTCGCGTCGGCTCGCTCGGACTGGTAGATCTTTTTCTCGTATAAAAAGTCTCATCCGGTGACACGTCAATTGGTATACGTAGGCAAATCCGAAAGTTCGTTACACGCTCGACCTATACCCTTAGACTCGACATGCGCACTTTTAATGAGGAATCCTTAACGATTAATCCTTACACGCGTATTAATATGTGATGCTTATGAGTTTATGAGCTACCCATACTAAAGGAAAAAACATACACCACTGAAAGATTATATTTCCTTATATCCGCGATCACGCGTTTATTAGCTACACTCGGATCGCCGCGCAAAGCTACTTCTTCTTTTTTTGTCTCCTTTTTTGCACTGTGCATACGCTTGGAGATGTAATGTTTCGCGGTAAATGGGAGCAAAATTTTCGGACCGATACAAGTCATTTTACACGTGATAATAAAAATCGCTAGACGACTCTGCCTCGTTTTACGTTGATATTTTCTAATCAACTCTCCCTTCCGACCTTATGTAATCCCTCTGTTATGCGCACTCATCTCAGACATCATTATACCACCACCCCATATACAAATAGTGAAGCACATTAAAAACATAGCGGCAAGCTAAGTATTATGAATAGAATAGAATTTATTTACTTCAGCTTTACAAAAAGCTAAGTATTATGTAAGTATTGGAAAACTTCCACTAATTCTATGCAAAGTATAACTTGTAGAATATCATTCATTAAAACTAGAACTTGTACGATGGAGTATATTTCCACTTGCTGTAACTGAGATCAGTGGAAGCATGGAAGATAACGGTCGTTGAGCCAACATTGTATGCATGTAGATCCTTTGCACTGACACTTTGCTGAGCTGAGTCCAGACCGATCTGAAATGAGAAAATTGCATTATTAATAATTGTACTAAATATTACATAATACAAATCTTTTCAATTATTATAAGCCAGAGATAAAATGTGTGAATATAGTTTCATATATAGTATCATCTTACATAAAACGTTGTAGATCATTGTTGATTACTCCGGAGGGTTGATGACATCTCCCCTGAGAGCACGGGCATATTGCCAAGGTGCCTGTTCCTCTCCAATAGAAGACACAAAGTAATCTCGTAGATAATTTCTCATCCCGTTGGCAGTATCTCCAGCTCGATTAGCTCCGACTCGGCCAAGTCTGGCAAAGTGTTGAGAACAGTAGTTCCTCCATTCCCCGTATGTGATGGTCCCATCCTCTGTTTCCGCATCAATCATGTTTCTGGGGCAGTACTGTCTATCATTCCAATTTTTTCCTTCTTCACCCATCATAATGAAATTATGAAGACAGGGAAGGGCCTTAAAGATATTTTCACAGTTGGTAGGCGACATGACGAGTGGTCTCTGTAGGATCTTCCATCGTGCAGTCAAAATTCCGAAAGTATTCTCAATTACCCGCCGTGCTCGGGACAAACGGTAATTGAAAATTCTGTTTTCATCGGTCAGTTTTCTCCTTGGGTACGATCGCATCATATACTCTGTGAGCGGGAACGTTTTATCCCCCACAAACACATAGGGGAAGGGTATCTCTTTTCCTGGAACTGGGCTGGGATCAGGCAAGGACACATTTCCGGATGCTAAATCGTCAGCAAAATCAGTGTTGGCCCATACGCCGCCATCACTTATGGAACCTAAAAAAAAGAAAACAACTAAAAGTTTCCACTTGGCGATTATCATTCTATAGCTACAGAAAATGCAATGAAGAATAACACTTACCAAACTGTCCGACATCCACCCATGTAAACTTGTACTGTGTATCACACGTTGCCATCATGACCATACTAAAGAACTGTTTATAATTGAAGTAATTCGATCCTGAATTTCCGGGTGCTTGAACCCTCATATGTCTACCATCGATGGCCCCTAGGCAGTTGGGAAACTGCCAGGATGTCATGAAACCATCACTGATTGTCTTCCAGTCTTCCTTGCTGGGAACTTTCAGAACAAAAGGCTGAAGTACGTTCCAAATCTCTCTGCAAGTTTCGTGTATGATTTTGTACACCGTGGATGTCCCAATCCTAAATTCAGCATGTTTCAGTTTGGCTGTGTCTCCTTGAGCCAAGTACCTGCAAAGTTTATCACAGATGACATTAAAATAGACTGAACAGAAACAAGCAAGGCTAAAAAAACTATATAAGAAACTCACAGCAATGTGACGGCAACACGAAGGTCTGTTGGTAGTAGTGTGCGATTACTTCGCTTTTTAAGACGAGAGTGAAGGAGGTCAACCAAAAGACGAAACTGATCAGGCGACATTCGGAACAACCCAACAAATTCTTCGTGATCAGTTTCAATAAGTTCCCTGACAAGGTTAGAGTAGAAACCTTGGGCGTCTCTCACCCGATTTACCGGCCGAACCCACCACCGGCGATGAGTCACTCTCCTTCTTCTTCTCAGCAAGACGTATTGCAGTAGTATCAAATTGTTCCAATTCAAAAGAAACAGAAACTGCAGACTGGCTTCTGTTCTAGACATATGATTCATAGAATCATTGAATTTAGCTGTTATAGAAGACAGCTGCCTTGTTTGGTCTATAATTGCCTGAGTCAACATATCATCGTCCATGAAATGATCTTCATTGTCGGCGACGTCAGCTTCTTCGTTCCACATGATTATTTATGTGACTGATGAAAATGAAAAAATAGAGATGATACCACACTGACGATATAGAATAGAGCAACTCGAGCGAAGATTGTGCAGGCAGACACGATGAACGATGTGACTTGTTCAGATTCACGTGTGTACCTCTCTTTGCTCCGATTATTATTTTGATTATTATTAGAAACCTCTTTATAAGATGCTACTTACGTTTTAACAAATATATATATATATATGGGTCATTCCACGTGAAATCGGACACTCGCTGCCCACTACAGTTTTCAACCGAAATACTTCTATAAGAGCTTAAATGAAAGGTATGAACATAGACTTTGAAGTATCATGTGGCCCCTTGTGTGATTCAAAATGGCTGCTGTAATATGACGGATGCAATGCGCAAAATCGCAGAAAATCGGTATAATTTATTGATAAATGTTATATAAAGTATTATTTACGTCCTTAAATGTTCTCGGAATGTTACTGGAGATATAACATCCTCTAGAGATTTAAAAGTCAACATGGCGGATCCAACATGGCGGACGTAAAATCCAAAATTCAACCAATGTCCGCGAAACTTTGCATCCAGGAGTTTTTTAAGTTGCTGATTACGAATCCGTTTTCGGATTTTCAAAATTCAAAATAGCGGGTCCAACATGGCGGAAGTAAAATCCAAAATTCAACCAATTTCCGCGAAACTTTGCATCCAGGGGGATTTTGGATCGCTGATTACGAATCCGTTTTCGGATTTTCGGATTTGTGTGCGCGCGCGCGCGTGTGTGTGTGTGTGTGTGTGTGTGTGTGTGTGTGCGCGCGCGCGCGCGTGTGGATGTGCGTGTGTGTGTGTTTGCATACCCCAAGGATAAGGACCCCGTGATTCGTCACAGTATTTAAAGACTCCAACCCTCCTTGTGGTGTGCGTGTGCGTGTGATACCGGATATTCAGAAAAGTCATGCATTTATTCCCATGGATGATATGCGAATTGTCATTAAAAGATATTCTAATGCAGCTCATGGAGCTATCTTCCCTAAAAAACAGTAGATCAAAGTGAAAAGTAAATTAATTAGAAGCTTCAAGCACAGAAACACGCACATGTACACTCACACGCACACGCACACCACAAGGAGGGTTGGAGTCTTTAAATACTGTGACGAATCACCGGGTCCTTATCCTTGGGGTATGCAAACACACACACACACGCGCGCGCGCGCGCACACAAATCCGAAAATCCGAAAACGGATTCGTAATCAGCGATCCAAAATCCCCCTGGATGCAAAGTTTCGCGGAAATTGGTTGAATTTTGGATTTTACTTCCGCCATGTTGGACCCGCTATTTTGAATTTTGAAAATCCGAAAACGGATTCGTAATCAGCAACTTAAAAAACTCCTGGATGCAAAGTTTCGCGGACATTGGTTGAATTTTGGATTTTACGTCCGCCATGTTGGATCCGCCATGTTGACTTTTAAATCTCTAGAGGATGTTATATCTCCAGTAACATTCCGAGAACATTTAAGGACGTAAATAATACTTTATATAACATTTATCAATAAATTATACCGATTTTCTGCGATTTTGCGCATTGCATCCGTCATATTACAGCAGCCATTTTGAATCACACAAGGGGCCACATGATACTTCAAAGTCTATGTTCATACCTTTCATTTAAGCTCTTATAGAAGTATTTCGGTTGAAAACTGTAGTGGGCAGCGAGTGTCCGATTTCACGTGGAATGACCCATATATATATATATATATATATATATATATATATATATATATATATATACGTGTGTAAATGTGTTAAAGTGTGTATTTTTCATTTTCAATACTTTAATCGCAAGACAAGTGTATTGTTCATCGATAATATACAATCTCAATTACAGTAAAAAAAAACAAATATATTCATACATTACATACATAAAAAAATGTACAACATTATTGATACATGTCTTTGTCTTTACTCTGGATCCTTTGCAAGGATCTCTTACGGTACACGGTTGAATCGGTAAAAGAACAAAAAAAAGCAATGCATCACGTTCTTTGGCTACGTAATATTGACAAATCATAATGATACACAAAAAAGAGTATGATAATGTTTATCCGAATATCACGACGCGTGTCGAAATTGAGAAAATTTTTCACACTGTGTTTGGATTGTGTTCCACCTGTTGTGTTTCGCATCTGTACTCACAGTTAACACGTCCGTTATCGTAGGACATTCACCTTTTAACGTAGACGAAAATAAATGTTGCACATACCATTCGCTATTCTAGCTAGATGACAAAATGTAGTTGGAAAAAAAAATTGCAGATCAAGCGAGGCAACGAGTGTTTATTATACATTTGTACGCAAGATGTTGTAACACAGTGTATAAAATATGTGCAGAATGTACAACTTGTCTAAATGTACACGAGTTTTAACATGTATAAATACACAATGTACACACATGTGCGCGCATATCGACGATACAACTGCAATGCGAGTTTCACCCCTAGTCTCGGCACAAAAATTTCAATATCCCAAGAAATGTAAAAAAAAAAACACAAAATACAAAAATACAAAAATACAAAAATACAAAAAAATTAAAGTAAATTGCAACCGTGACATAAATTACGCACTTTTAATGTTATTAATTTTACATGTATACACGTTCATCTAAAAATAATTGTAAATAATGATTTAAATACCGTATAGGCTAATTGTGTATAAATATTTATATTGGACGGACAAGTAATGATAATAATATTTGTAACATCAAATTATTACTGTGGGGGGATTGCACTCGATTGCAAAAGTAGAGTGCATTTACTCCAGGCTGGCCTCCGGGCTTTTATTCCGTACCGTGTCGTTGTTAGCGTGAAAATGAGCGTAATTTTGCTTCTTCCTTCACCCTCCAGCGAATCAACTCCATACAAGAGACGGCATCCTCCTTACTGTCATGACCGTAAACTGCAATACAAATTATTACACATTTTTCTCATGTTGGTCAACACTTGATTGTAGAAAATTATTTCGTGTTTCTTTTGTGTGTGAGAAAAATCAACTCACCGTCATTTTGTATAATCTTTCGGAGATACTCGGCACAGAGATTTTTCAGCGCCCTCTTCTGCGGATATCCGTTTTTGTGCGGAAACATGACGCTGGTATCCACCACCGTACTGTGGATCAATCTCACAGCTCTCAAATCATTTTCAAGACTGTGACCCACCAAGATTGTCTCATCCGAGCACATGTTGAGGAGCGTAGCTTGCACGTCTGATATGGTCGTTGTCACATTCCTCAAATCTTCTCGTGTAATTCCCGAAAACCTAGCGTATAAAGCACAACATTATTATTGTCGTATACATAAATTGTCAAGAGAGTTTGTCAATTTAAAATACGAAATTGCGCGCCTTCCACAATCACGCTCCAAATGCAAAAAGCGCGTGCTCTGTCCTTGTTCAACTTGTTGTTGTTGCAAACAACAAAGATCGCAAGAACGCGCGAGCTTAGGTAATAGGCACTTTGACAAACATTCCAATAGGCAAATGTAATTGAATATTCAATGTTTCATCACAATTTACCTCGTGTTGTAATCAATGATTGGGTTCTGCGGCTTGACCAACGTATCATACCGCACCTTACAGTCCTGATCGACAATCGTCACTCTGATCAATTCCAAACCCCGTGTGGTGTAGCACATTTCGCAGTCGAGTGCGTAAACACCTTGTTCGTCGGGAGGACGACCGTCTTTGGGCGTGAAAACAAAATTATTGCGTTATACATTTGAATGCGTGGTAAAATGGCAAGATTCGAGCATGTGTTGGGGGAGAGAGAGGTTGAAGCGGAAAAGCGGAAAAGCGGAAAAGCGGAAAATACCTTTCGATGCTGCTGTTGCAACGTAACCATCGAGATTATCACGGTCCGTATAGTCCCATACGTGCGTTTCGGCATCGCAACAACCAATAGCAGAGTCGTATTGCTTACAACAACTGTATCTGCTCTCTTCTTTGACCGTAAATTTCCTGCCCCAATGATACACACAAATTTCTCGCCGCACAGCAAAGCCCTGTCTGTCAACCATGTACGCTTGACCACATCGGGTACATATTCTCTCATTAGGCACTTTGGACAAGTAGGTTCGATTCCAAAGATTCTTCGCATACACCTTGGCATGGCCCTGCAATGTAAGGTGAAACGCAATTTTGTTTGGAGATGAAATGCTGCGTTCTAATTCCAACGAAGAAACAAATACCTTATTATTACACTAATCATCTCGCTCATTCACATTCATTTCTAATAATCTAAACAAATGTCAATTTTTTCATTCATGCATCATACCCCATCCATATTGTTTTCTTCCTCACCTTTGTACCGTCTGGATGTCGACGTGGAAATCCGTTATCCCTGAGCTGCTGCTCCGACAGGATCCATTTCTTGAGCACGTTGTAGAACGCTGGTCCTTTAAAATCTACGACATTCTTCTTGCTTTTGATTATGCTCCAAGAACCGCTAGATTTGCCAGCGGCGGCGACGACGCCAACAGGGACGGCTTTATGGGACATTACCGTACCACAGCTCGAACCAACAACAAACTTGCCACGGATCGCCGCGTTGCTTTGATCCACTTGCTCTTTTAGTTTCTGAGCCGCCAGCATGCATGACTGCTTGTATACCGCGAGCTCCTTGCATCTCTCGTGACACGCGAGTTCCTCTCTGACGGCTCGTTGCGCCGCGTCATCGTCGCTATTTGTGTAAATTTGCACGCATAACGCGTGCATAACATTAATGTAATACTGACGAATGTTTAGGGGAAACTTTTCAACAGTGACCAGCAATGGTTCTGGACGCACGACGAGCTGCGGTACCTGCGCACAAATAAATTTCTATAAAATATCCAATCTAACAGAGTTTTCAACATGTACAGGACAGGGGTGACGACTACAACGTGGTATATTTCATGTGTAATTACAACGTGTAATGAAAACTTACCCCTTGTACTGTATGAGCAGCGTGTACACCGCTTTGCGCAGACTGCGCCATTGTTTTATCGTTTACCAGGCTCTTGACGACATTTGTCGCCGTTTCCGTGGCTGCCATTCCGACCGCTGCTGCTTGTCGTCTCATCAAACGTCCTCGCTCGTACATTTTCTCTTGCAGAGCTGTGGTGAGCTTTTTCGGTGGCTGACTAGGACCTGGTTGTCTGGTGACACTTGTGACTGCCGGAGGATGCGCGATTCTCTTCTCACCGACTTTTTCCACCTTTTCACTGTTGTCCTCCTCCCTCAGAGACGTTTCAGCCGATACCAATGTCGGATCGTCCGAGGCTTGATATTTCTGCAAAACAAAACACATTTATATATGTACAGCCGTAAACCGTAATGTTGCGTGTAGAGTTTAAATTAAAAAAATTGTCATTATATTAATAACTTTAAATTTCTCTTTGGGTGAATCGAGGAAATTTCAAGCATCTGTAATCGAGATTCAAATTTCAATCGGAATGCAAAAATTAACTGGCACATGTAGCGACGAGAGATTTGTACAAATCAAACATTTGATGGACTTTTAGGAAAATGATTTGACATTATGTCATAAATGTATAAAGATTATTTACCTGGCAAACTATCTGGCACTCTTTCACTACATTGTGATTGGAATCGCACACTTTTAAAGTTTCTTCCGTCATCTTGTTGGGGTCGTCGACGAAAGAGTGTGTACCATCTACAGGCCCGTCCGATCCATCGCATAATTTCCTTCCACTGCTGCCGTCCGTGTGTTTGTTGGACTTTCCGAGCGAGTCGCTGCATCTTTGACTGGCTTCCAAACGACGACGCTTCCCATCACTTTTCGCAGACGTGTGTTTGCTCGATTTGAAATTGGAAGAAATCAAACTTGATGTCTGCTTGTCGCGCTGGCTGGATAATTTGCAAACATCATTTTCTTCTTTTCTCAGACAAGTGTGTCTATATTTGCGCGGATCGGAATGTTTTCCACCTTTATATATAGAGTCTTGATTATTATCGCGGCGGCTACTTTTTTCCTCATCTCTGTCTCTGCTAGAGGAGCTACGATGCTTGTCTGTAGATTTTGACTTGTGCCCAGATTTGTCCTTGTCCCTCTCGTCAAAACTGTGACGACTTGTCGTCGAGTCTCTTTCCGTATTTTTACCATAATTTTCGTCCGTCTCCTCTTCTTTATCCCGCCTTGCAGACTCTTCTCTCTTGTCCGATAATTTTTTCATCTCGTCACTTGCTTTGTGCTGTTGCAATTTATCGCTACTTTTTACATCTCGCGTTTTAGCATCGTAATGATTGGCATGTACTTTATCATCTCTATCGCTCGCTCGTTTGTCCGCAATATCAACTCGTGCTGCGTACGGCAGGTTTTCCTTGTCCTCTACATTGACAATCTCCGTTTGTTTCGACTCTTTTACACTCGCGTCACATCCGTCCGTACACGCATTTTCCACAAATTCACATTCGGATAACGTAGGCTCAATGTCGAGAAAAGATTCTCCAGAATCCTCGTCGGCCGACGTTTCAGCCCGTCTTGATGCTGCAAAAGTGGCGTGATTCGAGCAATCACTTTCGTCTGTCGTGTCAGATTTATAATCGTAGGGACTCGCAGTGGTGTTGTAGAATTGTTGAATCGTTTGTAACGGTAATCTATTTCTCCTTTCAGTGACGAATTTATCCCATCTCTTTTTACGTTTCGGACAATATTCCTCCCTAAATTTACACTGCCAATCGTTGTAATTTTCGTTTGCGTACGATATTGCCGTAAAAGTATCCACTTCAACCACTGTCGCTGGCACATTGCTCTGTTGATCCTGAGCGGTTGTATTCACTGTTGCGCCGAGTTTATACGCGTCAACTGTGGACGTGGTTTGACAGTCGCTCGATTCTCGAACTTGATCGCTCGACGCCCATGATTCAGCAATCCTGTCTGGCGAGGAGAATTTACGTTTCGCAGCCACTCTGCTGTCCCTGGTCGGCATGTATGTGGGGAAAATCGCAACGTGCTGTCCTGTCGTCGATGTAGCATTGCGTACAGCCGCAGCGGAACCAGAGGACAAGGTTAGCCTGAGCCTCTGCATCACTTGAGATGTAATGTTGTGCGAAACCTTGTCGATATCGGTGATTTTCTGATTCACGAGCACTTTATTCGCCGCTTCCGTCACTACGTGTTCCAACACGTGAGAGGCGACCGAGGCCACAACATTGATAAATTTGTCCTCTTGTATTTGTCTCGCCGTCTGGTTCTCCACCGTGCCGGCCACTCTTGCTGCACTGCCTGCGTCCTCTGTAAAATGTATACATTTATGTATGTCACGCATCTTGTAAACGTACATAGTTTACCGTTACAACGATGAAGGCGGAAATTATGACGCGCGCAAAAAAAAAAAAAATAAAAAATAAAAAAAAGTGTTTGAAAAGATTGGGACGATGCCGAGATTGCGTTTCGCAACCAAGACTGAAAATTTGCGTACACTTGCTCTTACCTCGCTCGGCGTGTCTAAAGTGATGACAATAGTAGGGTCGATTGCACGAGCCGCCGCCGCCGCCGTCATCGTAAAACGGACAATTTATCCAACTGCTACAGTTGTCGGTCGAGTGCAACATGACGACAGGTACATTGCACTCTGCGCCTCGGGGAGAGACTGCCACTCTTCACCGGCGTGCGTTGTCACCCTCGCGTCGCGATCGCGCACGTCAAAATCAACCACACAAGTAGCGGTTTGTCGCAAACGACACGATGACGGCTATGCTTGACGGATTACGTTGCTCTCGTACGATGGAATTTGCGTTTGCCGTCTTGCCGGTTACCGAAATCAAACTACAGTGATGAATGCGGCGCTTGCGCATTCCGCTTTCGAAATCCACCTGCGGATGATGGTGTGTGGTGCGTCGCGCGTGCGCGCGCCCGCGCGTGGTTCGATCGATACCACCATAGTCTATGGTAATAAGAAGGGGAGACAGGTGGTGGTGGTGAAACGTGGTTGCCGACACTGCGTGTACCCGTTGAATTTCTCAACCAATCGGCGCGCGACCCCTGTTTTGCACCACCATCAATATGGCTGCCTCCGCGCGTCTTTCCACTTGCCCGCGAAAATCTGAAAGTGAATAATTTGTTGTACAGACGACGTCATTAATGCCTGGTCCCCAAAATTGGATGTGTTTCGGAAACTCACTCTTCGTCTCTTTCTAATGGAGACAGTTAGAAAGAGACGAGGGGTGAGTTTCCGAAACGCATCTAATTTTGGGGACCAGGTATTAATGACGCCGTCTGTACATTTAAAATTGACAAGTCCGTGTAGAGTTTCATCAGGTTGTTGCGCTCGCGTAATTTTTTTGCCACATTGTGCATTGGAAATGTAAATCTGAATAAATGTCGTCACTCTTGGTGATTCTGACAAAGTGACGATCGGGCGAAAATTTTCGAATCAGAAAAGCACATTTGATGTTTTCTTTGTAAAATTTAAATGCTAAATATTACAATAATGTTTTTCCATCAAGTTTAAATATATTTGTGCAACATCACATCTACTGTACAGTTTAATGTATAAAGTACTTTTTACATTTCTGTATTTTTTGCTATTGCGGTTGCGAGATATCTAAAATCATCACGAGTAAATGTATATCGATTTTTGGATAGTGTAATTTTATTGCCTGAATCTGTCGGAAACAAAAAGTAGACGCAAAAAACTAAATAATTTGTCTATAGTCGCGATAAATGAACGCGCTTTGAAAGGAAGGATTTTTGTCGATGATTTTTTTTTTCTTTCGTTTGAAGCGTCGTCAAAAAAATATTGTTTCACAGATCGCGTCGTCACATAATAGCGCAACAGAAATGTAATTGTTTGCGATTTAACAATCGAACGAGCGAGCGAGCGAGTAAATGTACTGTAAATAAAAATGTAAACGCAATGCAATAATGATGACGTGTGTGAGGCGAGCGCAAACACGTTGTATCTCAGATTGCAATTTTCAAGAGTAATACGCATAAATTGTTGAGGTTGTTGATTTTTTTTTTGTTTTGTTTTGTTTTGTTTTGTTTTGTTCTCCCCGTCACTCGTTGTTGTCGCGTACATACAAACCTGGAAGAATGCGGCGTTTGGGGTTATTGTTGTTGTTGTTGATACTCGGGCGGCAGCGGCAGTGGTCACACGAAGCGTCACGCGGTATAGGCATCGGTCGTAGCAACGACCAATCACAGCTATGCCGCATAACGCATTCCGCTTGATTTTCGTCCGTCGCGTGCACACGATGTGGACAAAGGGGGGATCACAACGCGTTTTCTTAAAAAATGTATAAATTTAACAATATTTCTTTTTCGACGATATTTTATAAATTTGCGAAATGTGTACAACACTCTTTAATGATAAATTTACTCTTGTCTTTCCACTAGTTGAAGTTTGTCAATGCAATGTGCAACACGACGAAATGTATTTTTGAATTTTGCAGTCAAATTTGTGGCTCAATTCCGTACCGTGTTCAGTGGGGGGCGGACAATGTGCTGCTGCTGGTAGGGACGGATTTTGTATTTACGCTGCGGGACTAACGCGCTCAACTCGATTTACTTTCAAATGTAGACACAAGACACATTGTCAGTTCTCGCGCACCTGCACACGCAACTGTTCAATTTCGCCTTCACTACTGAGAGAGCCCGTTGAAATTATTCGTCTTCTTTTTTTTTTCCCTCTTGCGTCGTGTCCGTGTTGTCAGGAGGTGGTGTGGAGCGTTTTCGTTTTCCCTCTTGCTCAAATTTGTCCCATTCCATCGTATCGTCCAACAACGGTGGTGAGTCTTTCTTCTTTTGGCAGCCGAGAATTGGGCTCGACTGCTCAGTCGAGTCTCCCGCGACGCAAAATGAATCCTAAAATTAAAATTACAGACACATTTCGTTGCAAATGAATCGCTCATGTACAATGTGATCAAAGATAAACGCAACCATCGCGCTCCGTCGCACATTTATCGTTGCTCAATTCGATATTGTTTAACGTCAAATTTGTACGTACGTTTACATACGATGAATGTTGTTGAATTTCCTCATTCGACGATATGTGTGTACGGCTTATCAGGCTTGCTACATTTTTTTCGTCGTCGTCGTCCTCACTTTCGTCATCACCATCGCCGTCGTCGTCGTCCCGCCGTCGTAGTTGTCGTCGTCGTCGTCGTCGTCGTCGTCGTCGTTTATTTCGTCAAAACTAGCGGCAGTGCCGTCATCCTCTACCTCTGCCTCGTCGTCTATATAAATATTTCGGCCTCGATGTACTCGGCAACTGTCTGCAGCAGCCTTTGGCGTCGATGTGCCGCGCGGTTTGGAAATCTTCAAATGTTGCTCCAAATCGCTGTCGTCGCTGCTGTGCAATCGGTAGCTTTCCCACGTGTCGTTGTAAGATGTAGCAATTTCTTCTGTAAAGTAAATAAATGCGTGCATCAATCTTTTGTTTGTACTACGACAAGGATGAATGAAAATTTTATTTTCTTTTTTTTTTTTTTTATTCTTTGTTTTCTTTTTTTGCATCGATACAAGACAATTTTCAGGGAAAACCTTGCAAAATTAAAAGATTTGATGAAACTTAATTTTTCTTTCTTTTTCTATTTTTAAACGTGTTTCACATCACGAGGAGGGGGATGGTGTCGCGCACATTCTTCTCGTCGACATTTTTCCACTTTCCACTACCTTTTATTTTCAACGTTTTCGATCCAGAATCCTCCTTGCCGATGTGTATCTTTTCACATATCGGATCAAAATAATCCGGTATCATTCTGGGATCATTGTCGCATAAGGACGAAAACATATCGTTTGTGTCAAACATTTCATTGTCCAGAGAGTCCACCCATGCCCTTTTTGGAAAAATGGTACATTTCAACCTCTGCAAAGTGTAAATTTTCGTTGAGATACACGTATCGAAACCAATGTAAAATTGTCAGGTTTTTAGCAGCAGCAGCAGCAGCAGCAGCAGCAGCAGCAGCAGCAATAGAGTACCGTCGCAGTTACCTCGTATTCCTCATTGTCCGCAACGAGAATTATTACACGACCGTCTCCTCGTTTGCCAATTGTTTTGCGTCTCGTTTTGCGAATTCTGTCAATCAAGTTGATTGCGGAATGTTGCGACACGTCGAAACATATCGTCAAATCAACATTGCCCAAATTTAATCCTTTTTCTTCCTCTTTCTCCTCTTTTTCTTCTTCTTCTTCTTCTTCTTCTTCTTCTTCACCTGTATTGTGCATCAGAAAGATTTGTTGTAAATTTCCGAGAAACCCAAACAAAACAGACTGTAGACACATTTGAATTGAATGGTGTGGTGTAGGATTCGAGTGTCGCGCTACTTTTCACACACAATCACTCACCGATGCTCGTCGAAATCAGTACGTTGACACGATTGCTTCGAAAATCTTGCAATGTTTGCGTTTGTCGCTTTCGCTTCTGACCAGTCTGATAGTCGACCAATATCCGCGGCCTGATTATCGGATTTGATTGCAGGAGCGACATATAAATCTCCGTGACTGCGCATCTGGACTGTGACAAAGATTGGACGGATTATTACGCTTTTTGCATGTAAATTGAGCACTTTACACATTGTAATTTATATGTACATGTGTGCGCGTGTATGTGTGCGCGTGTGTGCGTGTGTGTGCATGTAGACGAGACAGTCTGTGGTTGTGTGAAAGACTTTTGCTATACAAACCTCTGCGAAAACTACAGCTCTCGTGTCTGCCCGATCGTCATTGTTGCCGTTGCCGCCGATGAAATGTTGTTGGAGCAACTCTTTCACCTTGTGAAATTTATCGTGTCCAAACACGATATTTCTTGGCATCTGAAATGATTTTTCCCACACATGTCGACATTTGCACAATATGTGATATTTTGTTTCGACTTGTCGCAAAGATGTAGAGTTTTGCAGAAACCTCAGACGCGACATGTCCCGCGGTGTCGGTGGGTGACACGTTGTCGGGAAACGGTCCGAGATAAACTTTCAGGTCGCGTAGTAATCTTCGCAATTCATCCTCGTCGTGCCGCCGTGAAAACTCGACGAAATGAGCTGTGAATGGAATTTTCGTGTAAAGAAAATATCGCCTCAAATAGATTGAGATATTTCAAAAAAGTACATGGCGCCATGCGTAAAAACAACTTGGACAGTTTGTCAATTGTACCAGTGTACGTACTTGAATAGAAATCGCAAAAGGCACGCATCCCACGTCTAATCATGATTTCATGAGCGTCATACATGATTGACAATGTGTTTGACATCTCGATAATTTGTCTGCAACTACCGTCAGATTTGTCCGCTTTGGCTCTGCATTCCCTCAAGAAATGCAACATCTAAACAAATGCAAACAAACAAACAAATGTGAACGCGAATCGGCATCGGTTGGTCGATCTGCCGCGAAACACATCGACAAATGTGTAGTGTAATTGTCATTACCCTTGCTTTAGATATGTTTGCAGTGTCATCTCGCGATACGTCGCGATTACATTGTGTGAAAAACTTGACGTGGCGATCCATAATGTTGCTGTGTCTTTTTTCAAACGTGGCCAATTCGCCACTGAGAGGCACCAAAATAACGTCCACTTTCTTCATGGCGTTGTCAACACGGCGTGGCGTTATATCCAATAAATGTCCATTTTTCATCAATTTCAAATGCGAAACGTGTAAATTTCTCATTACCTGCGCGTGTGCGTGTGTGCGTGTGTTAATGCGACAAAATGTATCGAATGTGATGTACATTGCTCTTGTATCATTCAATTGTTGAATGCAATCAATCATCTGCATGCAATATATAGAGTTTACACTTACTCGGCCAACGTTCTCCCATTCATCATTTTCCAACCCAGTGGAGAGGGCTAATATTCTGAAATATCGATTTTCTTGCGACAATATTCTGATACACTGAAAATAATGCGATGAATCTATTAATGTGGCAATCTGGTGATGACAATGCACAATATTGTCTTTTTTTCCGCTTGTTCTCTATCTACCTCGGCGTACAAATGTTCGCTCGGAGCGTTGTGAGCCTCGTTTACGACGACGCACTTGACCGACGGCCTCGGTACGATTAATCCGTCGAGATCATTGCGAAATAATTCGGGAGTGACGAATATCACTCTCTTCTCCAACCAGGCTGCTCTACGCATCTCCCCATTTACCGTTTCTGCGCAAACATAAAGTGTGACTTGTACTCGTTGGATCGAAAAACATATGCGCGCGCGCGCGCACGCGCACACGCACACGCACACGCACACGCACACGCACACGCGCACACGCGCGCGCGCGTACTTAAAGATACAAGATTACTGTGTCATCAAACAAGTGCGTACGGAATTTCGTCGAAATACCTGTCAATTCTGCCATCTCGATGCTTGGAATTCCCATAATTTCGCAGCACGCATCAATCTGTTGAGCCATCATGGGTTTCGTAGATGCCAAAAATATAATTTTTCCCTCGGGATACCACCTCGAGAAATTATACATCACAACGGCGGCGATAAATTGTTTTTCCAAATCTGTCGACAAGAGTCAACGGACAAAATGAATGAAATTACATCAGACTCGATGCTGCGTGTAATTGGCGAATACTTGTACATTTCCTTCTTACCAGAGGATAAAGAGATTAGGATATTGCGATGTAATCCAGATTGTATCATGTCAAACAGGTAAGACTGGTGTGCTGTTGGATAATTATCCGGATATATCCATGTATTTCCGTTCGACAGATCAAACCCTTTGGTTTCCGGCTCACGGGAAAATCGCATCCTCTGCGAATCCATTCTTGTTACCGCAACTTTTCTCACGTTGCATTCGTCAACGCGCCGCTGGACGTGTCTGTCTCTGTATAACAAGAGAAAGGATGTGTCTGAGTGAAACAAAGAAGAAGAGCGCAATGTAACAACGCAATCAAACGCGGTGATTGTCGTACGGGGGGTCACCTTTGCGTGGACAGGCTCGAGGGTTGACACGTACGCGATAAATTACTTTCGAACGGAGACTTGTGTGTGCACAGTGATGAAACACGCAAATCGCAAACTCGACACACACACACACACACAATACGTTTTCCATCACACACACAGTGAAGGAAAAAACACGGCAAATTACCGTACTGATTGTTGCGTGTATCCGTGGACGTTGTCGATTATTCGTTCAAACTGTAAATTGCGCGCCACTGTGCGATGGAATATCGTCTCGTGATGTTTAAGCGAGCGGACAATTGAGCATCGAGTAGGAGAAAGGTCGTCGTCGTAGGTGGCGCGTGCGTGCGCGCGCGGATACGTAGAGTCCCTCTGTAAGAGTCGCGACAACAGGCTGTAACTTTTGATTGGTCCGCCATTTTTCGGCAAAAGTACGTGAAACAGAAAGAGAAGGAGATGTAAGAGAGAAAGAGAGAAAGAGGGAGCGATATGAATGTACATCACTTGTATGTCTTTTTCTCCTTCTCTCTGTTATTTTGCGGGAAACTCGGGATGTCGCGACTCTTATTAGAGGGACTCTAGCGGATGCCGTTTCATCCTTGATTTTTCATTCACAGCCAATGGTGGCGCGCGTGTTCAGCAGACACACACACACAACTGAATTGAATTTACTCTTATGACGACATTGTGTGCGTTGATTGGTTGCTTCTAAAAGTAACAGCCAATCACGTTCGACCGTTATTGAGCGCGCGCGGCTCGAATCCCTGCGATGCACAAATATCAACACTTTCGATGACTGTGTGTGTGTGTGTGTGTGTGTGTGGTGTTTTGGACAACGACTTGAGCGAATTTTACTAAAGAGTGTGATGTGAGGACTTGCGCCGAAAAATCATATTGATAAACAAAATGTTGACGTATCGGGGGGATAACGCAACGAAATTTATAAATAATATATACATGTCGTTAATGATGACACAATCGAGATAAGAGTCTGCTAGTAGGGTAACGATACGACAAGCTCCGATGGAAGATTGTATTGATAAATTATTAAATATGACGCATGAAATGGTAAATGAAAAAATTCATTGTCTCGTGTTGCATGAAATAATTCTGTATTGTTATATTTCTTTTTTCGTACACCAATTTCAATAGTGTGTGTCACGAAGGACTATGATAATTAAACAAGATGAATTTTTATTCCTTTACGCCAAGGAAATTTTGCTTCAACAGAAATTCAACACTTTTGTCGAAAAAAAAAAAATTGTTACAAACGTTCGAGTGGGTGGTCATTTTTTGAAAAGAATATACTCGATTACAAAATGTCGTAATAATTGTCTACAAAATTAATAGAGCAGTATTTGTGTATCTGTCTGTTTGGATTAGCGAAACTACGTAATATTTTGCGCCTGACTGAGGAAATTCGCAAGCCAAATCAACCGTTGCTTCCAATGCACAATCAACCGTGCCTGGTTTAAGCTGTCGCCGATGAGCTTTTCGACAAAGAATCCTTGTTTTCCTTCACGCACTGTAAATGACGGACCGGAAAAAAAAAAAAAAATTTCTACATGTAATTATGTGTGTGTGGAGAGTTTCTCCTCCCAATGTACAATCACGTTTTACGCGTTAAATGTGTACCAAGACAGGGTGGTGTATACGCATACGCATACGCATACGCGTACGCGTACGTATACGTATACGTATACACAGTTTTCTTTACATTACCTCGAGTCACTCTGTTTGTGTTTCTTATCCGTACTACTGTTGTTGCGTCTGCTGTCAATTTTTCTTTTCTCGCCCCGATTATTTCCAGCATCACTGCCACTACTACTACTGGGGTAAAAGTATTTGGATTTGTTATCGTCGCAAGCATTAACGTTACTAGCGTCGGTTTTCTCCTTGTCATTCTCGTTTAACAATGCTGGAAAAAAAAAAAAATTAAATGGTTAAATAATGTACAATATCGAGTATTACACGTTGTACGATTGTATTGCATCATGTGCGATTGTTATACCTGTTTTTTCCGCAGCGTACTTTTGTGTAATTTTCAACAGAGTTTTGCCATATTTGACAAAGTTGGCCTGGGTAACGTGCGGTATTTGCAACATGCCCTCTGCAGTTTCGGGTAAACGCTGGCTCATAGCTCTGACAGCTACAAGATTCATAATGGACGACGCGGAAATATCCAATACAGTTGCAATTTCCTTAATTATTCTCATCAATTCGTCGTAGCAACGATCTTGTAATTTTTTCATTGCAACGCCATCAACTCTTGTCGCAACTCTTGAAACTGCAACTACTGCACCACCTGTCGAATGATTCGATTGTCTCGTAGTGATTTGTACCTGTTTGGCAAAAAAAAAAAGAGGTGAAACACAACGTATTAAAGGGGAGGGGGGCTACTAAATGATGCGATAAAATCCCATCTCTCATTTACTGCGCGTGTGCTCGCGCGCGCGCGCGCGCGCGCGAGAGAACACGCATACACACATACAGACGCATAGACATGTATATATATATATATATATATACATATAACGTGACATGTTATTACATGTAAAATATTCAAGTGCGTCGCAATTTTATGCAATTACATTTCACCCTCTGAATACACGTACCTTTACATCTCGCCTGGTCAACAGTTGATTCGCTCTCGGTCCAATTTTTACGCATGTGCAAGCAATCTCATCATTAATGTATACATCTTCTTGCAAATATTCTTCCCACACCATATGGTGCATTAAGCGTTTGACGTCAGTTTCGTTCCACGATTTTCCACGACCGTATAAAGAGTGTCTCGATACATCTGTATATATAAAACAAGACGAAACCAAATTTAAACCAAATAAAAATTGTACAAATTGATGTAAATGCCTTTCTTTTTTTTTTTTTTTTTTTCCCCAACCGTTTTACGGGACAAGAGAGAAAGAGAGAGAGAGAGAGAGAGAGAGAGAGAAAAGGAAAAAAAAATATTTTTTTCAAGTACGAAACCTGATTCTCCAATATTTCTCAAATCATTGCCCTTGAAAATATCCGTCAGCAACATTAGTGTAAGCGTGCGTTTCAACTTGTCGTCGATATCTCGTACAGCTCGCACAATCTCTTTTGCGTCTTCGGTGACGTCCAACGTTGTCGTCTCGATCTGAAATTTTGCATCATATTGCATCAATAGTCCGCAGTCGGTCTCAATTCCGTGTATTTTGCTGCGCGATAATATTGTTCTTTGATCATTTAATCTGCATATAATTGTCTCAACTCACCTTGCATCTGCAATTGTCGCACGTGGTTGATTCATTCGCGCGACATTGTTGCCGCCCATCATATGTTTCTCCCAGATAATTTAGTTGCAGCGATCTACGGCAATCTGTGATATTTTCACAAAACGCAACCATTTTCGACAAATTATCCATGTGGTTGACGCAAATTTGTGGATTTGGATTGTCCAATCGAATCATTCTTCTGATTCTCTGCACGTCTGCACAATGATAAAATAAAATGCAATCCGCTGTCTCGCCGTCACGGCCAGCGCGACCACTTTCCTGATAATAGCCTTCTATGGATTTCGGCAGGGCTGCGTGTATCACAAAGCGCACGTTTGGTTTGTCAATGCCCATTCCGAAGGCTATGGTCGCACATATGACATGTACCTGTGAAAAATCATTGATGTATTTCCAGCGATACGCGATGTAATTTTACATTATACATGTATGCGTATGCGCACGCGTACGTGGATATTGCGTGATAAATATACCTCGTCGGCGATCCACTTTCTTTGACGGTCGATTCTTTCATTATCCGCGAGTCCTGCGTGATAACTCAACGCTTTAATGCCGCTTCTCCTCATATGCGCAGTATAACGGTCGCAATCTTTACGCGATAAACAGTAGACGATGCCGCAGGTGTTTTTGAATTTTGTCATAATCATGGCCACAATTTCATCGGAGCAATTTTTTCCCCTCTTTGATATTACACTGTACTTGAGATTTGGTCGGTCGAAACTGGACGTGAACCTGAGGGGAAAAGGTAATAATCATGTACGTGATACAATCGTGCACGGACTGCGGGGCAATGTTGGTGTCAATGTACTTTTTATTTCTCCATCCATGCTAAATGGTGCGCATTCTAAATTTGTCTCCATTTATTGATTACGCGTTTTAAATATTTGCAATTGCGTGCAAGTGCGTTGTACTCTGATTTACACGTTTCGAGATTGACGCGCAATATTTGTTTTCTTATCGAGTGTCAGGCGCTCATTGCCCTTTATCGCAATAAAAATGTTTATCCAGTCGAAGAATTTCAACACACTTTTTTCCGCCACACCATTATGCATGGTGATTGCTATACGTATACATACCACTTTGGATCAGTCATACCCAATTGATGCAATACATCTCTTCTCACACGCGGTGTGGCTGTCGCAGTCAAAGCCATTATCGACACTTTTGGATACTTGTCTTTGAGAAATTTTAATTTCTTATAATCTGGTCTAAAGTCATGACCCCATTGGCTCACACAGTGAGCTTCGTCGACGACAAATTTCGTCAATAAACCTCTCTTGTACAAAGTCGTCAGAACATTGCGGAATTTTCGCGAGGCAGAGATTTTCTCCGGTGTCGCGTATAATATTTTGAACGCGGGTTCTTTTTCGACCAGCTTCTTATATATCGCTGTTTCTTGCTTCACTGGTACAGAGCCGGATATATGAGTCGCAGGAATCTGCAAATTTCAATTTCAACATCAACAAGAGTGAAATGACGCAATAGCATACGCCTATACGACGACAATGTCTCGTATACTTTTTTTTTGTTGCATTGCTTTTCTCGTCATTTATACACGATGCGCTACGCAATATTTCAGAGAGGGAGAGGGAGAGGGAGAAAGAGAGAGAGAGAGGGAGGGAGAGAGAGAGAGAAAAAAAAAGGGAAAAAAAAAAAAGAAAAGACACACTTCTTACATCGAGCGAGACAAGTTTGTCAACTTGATCCAGAATAAGACTCTTTAGCGGTGAGACGACAACAGTTAATCCAGTACTTAAAAGGGCAGGCAATTGATAGCAAAGGGACTTTCCACCCCCGGTCGGCATCAGGACGAAACAATCGAATCCCAAAAGTGTGGCGTTGATGGCCTGCAACTGATTTGGCCTAAACGTCTGTAGACCGAATTTCTGCCGAAATATCTGACATTGTGAAATCAAATTAAACGTACAAACGTATGATGCACTACAACATGTTGTCACAATTGGGGTCTGTCACATGCAAATTGAGTGTGTGTTGATTATTCAATCTTGTGTATATATGTGTAAAACGGCATTACACATGTCCTAGGAATAAATATTAATCATCAATCATCTCTCATGTACCTGTGACATTTCTTGCGAGTGTGGCCATGTGAAACCATCAAATTCCTCAATGACACTCTCCTTGCCATCATTACCGATAAATTGTCCATTTTCTGCGCCATCCATACCTTCTTTTGACCCCATCATCTCATTGTCCCTTTCATTGTGCGTCTTGTTTTGTGCTGTACACTTTTGTTGTCGCTGGTATTCTACAAATATGATTCAAATGAGCATTGTTTTTCATACATTTATCACAAATGTATGAGACAAAAATGTAAAATTTACATGTTGTACGTGTGTGTGTGTATGTGTGTGTGTGTGTGTGTACATATATATATATAAATTTTTGTTGCAACTGTGAAAACATTTCTTGCATCTATATAAACATTTGTTCCTAAAGCTGGCAATTGTCTTAGGGTCACTTCGACCAACGCCGATTAATTTTAATCGACGATTAACTCAATCAGCAGTGTCGCCAATAGCAAGATATTTGTCGTTGTGTATGTCGTTCTTAACCAATCTTTTCAAATACCACTTCTCTTTAATTTGAATAAAGCTGTTTCGATTTTTATTTAAAATACCTATCTCGAAAACGTGTTTATGTAACATGGATAGAATTACTAATTTTTTATTATTTGATGATGAATACGAGGGTTATGATCTTCCAATAAGAAGAAATCGACGAAAACCACGTATAATCAGGCCACGTATAATAAATTATTTAGAAATTTTTGATGATCGTTTTAAAAGAAGATTTGCAATATCAAAACAAAACTTTAACATGATATTAGAAAAAATTTATGTTGAATTACAACATAAAACTAATCGGTATGTATAAATATTTAATAAAACAATTTAAGATTATATATAATATAATAAACAAGACAAAGTAAGTTTAGTTATAAAAAGTGAAACATAAAAATATTTTATACGTACTATGGGAATGCCTATACATATATATTTATTTATTTAATTATATACATATGTGTTGTTATAATATATAATATACTATTCACAGAACTGAGAGAGAATATTAGTAAAATAAATTAAAATAAACTGACAGAATACATATATGCATTCCCATAGTATGTATAAAATATTTTATGTTTTACTTTTTTATAATAAATTTACTTTTTCTTGTTTATTATTATATATAATCTTAAATTGTTGTTTAAATATTTATACATACCGATTAGTTTTATGTTGTAATTCAACATAAATTTTTTCTAATATCAGTAAAGTTTTGTTTTGATATTGCAAACTTCTTTTAAAACGATTATCAAAAATTTCTAAATAATTTATTATACGTGGCCTGATTATACGTGGTTTCGTCGATTTCTTCTTATTGGAAGATCATAACCCGCGTATTCATTCAATAATAAAAAATTACTAATTCTATCCCATGTTACATAAACACGTTTCGAGATAGGTATTTTAAATAAAAATCGAAACAGCTTTATTCAAATTAATAGAAATGGTATTTGAAAGATTGGTTAAGATTAAGAACACATACACGACGACAATATCTTGCTGTTGGCGACACTGCTGATTGAGTTAATCGTCGATTAAAATAATCGGTTTGGTCGAAGTGACCCTTAAAT
>JASTWL010000708.1:0-91395 GCA_035220575.1 Temnothorax rugatulus | reverse complement strand
ATGGTCAAATTACAGTGATCGAATATGCTAGCATTTTGAGACATGATATTCTTGCGGCCGGTCTGCAGCGCAAAAATAACGTATCGCGGCTTCTCTAGCTGAGTCGCAGTCTTGATAGCCCACGAATGCTTGGTTGTGCTCTGCAACAGGGGGTACTCGTACAGATCCCACGAACGAAAACTGACACTAAGATATCGCCCGCTTCCCAAGGTCCGTAACAAGGACAGTTTATTGAGCTCGTTTAACGTAACATGAGGCATTCGCCACTGTACTTTAAACAGTTCGATTTTCGGCTCCGTCGCCGGATCTCCTATAATGCAATTGTTATCGCTACTCGCACGTTTCAAAACTATTTCTTGACGACCGTTAACAATCACGTATTTGTAATCCTCGCAAAAGCCCAGCCACATCTTGAGCGGTACTAAAAAGTTGAAGTATCCTTCCAGTATGCTCGATGTAACGTCCCATCCAGCATTCCGCATGAGCTGAGCATCGTTATACGATAGCGATACGTAGTTCTTGATGGTACTGGTTATTCCAACGTTTCTGTTGCGATCAATCTCCACACCGTTGAGCTCAAATCGAATCTCATCGAACATGAAGGATACACAATTATTTACAAGCGTTGCCTGAGACTCGTTGTCATTCCTTCTATTTATTATCAATCTTCCTTCGACGTAGAGAAAGCTTTCGCTTGGCAACGTGTATAAATCTTGCTGTTGTATGGGTATTCTTATCTCATCGTTGTATTCAAACGTCGTGTTGGCGTACGGATTGTATGTGTGAGTCTCAATCTTGACGATGCTATCGTCAAAGATCGGTTCACCTCCAATGTTTAAGATGTTGACCATTTCGCACGACGAAACCCAATGATCTCAAAAATTCAGCGTTCGACGCAGTGAGTTTCTTCTTTCTTGGCGATCGGATTGTCTCTCCAATTTTGTTTCTCGTCTGTCGCACCTTCTCCACTTCTTCGTTCAGTATGAGCATCTCACGTTTTACCACAGTCGTCGTCTTCGCACATGCAGTCTAACGGTGATCTCTTCTCCGCGAAAATCAATCAATCGACCGTCCTGATCGACGACGCGAATCGTTAGGTCAGTAATGCTCCGTACGGTGATCGGAAGGTAAATGATCTGCGCCGGCGTTTCCGATATCTTATATCCTGGTGGCACACTCGGCGAAAACTCATGTATCGTGTGCACGTACTTGTCGTTGCTGTATGCGCCCGCGGTCACGTTACACTCTATGCGAATGATGTTTACACTGATGATATTTATCGGTACGTCCGATTCGTACCATTGTCGCGGCTCCAGCACGCGATTCGCTGAAAATCCCAGCAGCGATCCAATGTTGTTCGGTTTGGTGAAATTTACCCGATAAGCACATTTGATCTCGCTCTTCATCGTATTGTTGTTGGCTCGAATGATCAACGGATACTCTTCATCTTCGCCGACATGTTTCTTTCTCGCAATATTATTGGATTGTTCCAATTGTAAAATTGATTGTTTCAAATACGTGTGTATGTCACGCAGTTCGTATGACCCTTCGGGAACGGTAATCTCCTTGTCGTCAAAGTAGAATTTATTGTTCGAAGAATTTACATTCGGTATCGTGTAATAGGTTTCGAAATCTGTCAGACCGAGCTCGTAATCGCCATCGCTCAAATCCACGATGGGAAAGTAGCTTACCGCGAGGATGCTACTCTTGCCGGTGAGCGTAAATGTCAGTGACATGTTTGAATGAATACTGAGTTCAAACAATGCAACGCCAGGCTTTAAATTGATCGTCAACCGCCTGTAGAAAGCGCAGACACAGTTGTCCGCAATTGCTCTGATCGTATCGTTGATAAGGTGTGCGATTGTACTCGATTTGCGTCACGTTGTTCTTTAGATACAGCACCAATTCTCTCGGCGGTCGAAGATTACCATAACTGTCGAAATATATGGCTCGATCTCCCCTCTTCGCGTATGCCACCCAGTGAGTGCCCGGTCCCTCAGCGTTATCCAAATTCACGATGCCACTCTCGTTTCGACGCACTCCATCCGTTGGTAAGGTAGTACGCATAAAAATACCTCTAAAATATGGAATGTGCATACGCTTTGCAAGTTGTTGCAGTTGTACGTTGGTAGTTACACCTTTCGGAATTTTGAACGTTTCCTTGACATTTTTTTTTTTTTACTCGAGACTCCACGCCCGCGTTTGTATGGAGCGAGATAAAGTCCGTGACCTTCCATGGCGCGATTGTGACGTTTCAGTTCTTCCAGCTGACGCCGCGCGACTTTGTTATCATTCACGGCCTTCGCGACTCCAGCCGCTCCGCCGACCAACGAACCGAGAACTCCCATCAACGGTAGAATCGGCAAGATACCACCGTGTTTCGCCGCCGGAAGTATCCGTTTTTTCAGATCCGCTCTCTTCTTCTTCTTCGTCTTCGTTTTCATTTTCTTCGTTTTCAAGCCCATTCCGAGTTTCGTCTTAGCCTTCATGGTCGCCCAGACGGCTGTAGCGGCAGCTCTCTCGCCGAGAGTCGAATCTCTTGCGGTAATGCGTTTTCGCGCTTCTGCAGCGAGTATCTCATCCGCCGTGTGTCTCCCGGTGAGATCGCGGCTTCGCGAATAAGCTATGTCGTGCTCGCGACACGCCGCGTCCAATGGATTAATACCTTGATCGC
Organism: Temnothorax rugatulus; assembly: GCA_035220575.1. Lineage (NCBI taxonomy): Eukaryota > Metazoa > Arthropoda > Insecta > Hymenoptera > Formicidae > Temnothorax > Temnothorax rugatulus. Next base: position 88,721 of record JASTWL010000708.1, on the reverse strand, counting down.
CTCTCGCCAATCGTTCTTGTAAACGAGTTCCTGGACCGCAAAATTGATAGCCGGGAATATGCAATTCAATCGGAAGTGCGTTTATCACGCGATTTAACAAGCCTTTGCCTATTTTCGTTTGCAACATTCGCCGCAATCCTTTATCAATGGTGCGGGACCGTCGATGTGCGTTCGCTGCCACGGTTGATTGTAATGCTCGTAACAGCGACGATATGTCTGAACCTCTGAATCTGTCTTTATATATTCCGGAAGCTTGTCCCACACGTAGTGGATGTAATCACCGCACATTCGCAGCAGAACAGGTTTCGGCACAAATTGTAGCTGTTCGACGCTCAAATCGCGGATATCGGAAGGTCTCGACAGCAGGACGAACATCTTTGTTACTGAGCGATTCCCGGTTCCGCGCACCTATAAATAGGCGTCCGGTCGGAAGCTCCAGTCGACAGTCTGAAAAAATGAGATTCGTGCGACAACCGTTGACGATTCGCGTGTCGAATTGCGACAACAGATTACGGTCGATGGCGGGCAACGCGGAGAAGCGCAGGCATGGGGTGATGCTACCGACTACTATACGCGCGATCATTTGTGGCCCCTCGAATTGCGGTAAAACCAACGTTCTGATAAGCTTGCTGGAAAGTCCGCACGGTGTATGTTTCGAGAACGTGTACGTGTACTCGAAATCTCTGCAGCAGCCGAAATATCGATACTTGGAGAGTGTATTAACGTCGATCGACGAAATCGGCTACTTTACGTTTTCCAACAACAGTGACGTCATTCCACCGAGTGATGCGCGTCCAAACTCAATCTTCGTCTTCGATGACGTGGCGTGCGATAAGCAAGATGCTGTGAGAGAGTACTTCTCAATGGGCAGACACTCGAGCGTCGACTGCTTCTATCTCTGTCAGACGTACGCGAGAATACCTAAACATCTGATACGTGACAATGCGAACCTACTGATCCTGTTCAAACAGGATGGTACCAATTTGAAACACGTGTACAACGATCACGTGAATACCGACATGTCGTACGATGAATTTTGTGCGTTGTGCCACGATTGTTGGCAACGCAAGTACGGATTCGTAGTGATAGACAAGGACAGCGCGCTTTCGAACGGCCGATACAGAAAAGGATTTAACGTGTTCGCGATACCGCAAAAGCGATCAGTCGCTGTCGATACCTCGTCGGGTTAAAACGTGTGATTAATACCGCTGCTTTTTTTTTCTGCGATGGCCACGATCGACGGGAGTGAGAATATTCGCAAGCGCGAGAAGATCGCGAAGGAGATTGCGAAAACGAGTGATTCGATTCGTAAGAAACTTCGCGCTTTGAAGACCGGTAAGATCGTGAAGGACATTGAGTTGGACACACACTTTAAACCTCTCATCGTGCCGCTGCAAAAGATCGCAGACAACTCGATCTCGGTGAAGAAAGAGGAGCCTGAGAGCGTCGCTGACGTGGGGATCAAAACGTTACCATTTCAGCAGCGCGAGAAGGAGGAGAAGGAGGTGGAGGAGGAGGAGGAGGAGGAGGAGGAGGATTGGGAGGATGCGATGTCGAAAAAGAGGAAGCGATCAGACTCCTGGTTGGATCTCTCATCGACACCGCATAAATCTAATCGATCGAAAGTACTACCGATAACCTCCACACCACTCGCGACGGTGGGAACCGTGCAAAAAATTCCCGAATCACTCGCAAGCGCGGATGTTTTCGAAACCACGGATGACTCGATCGCGACGACCGTACGAAAGCAGTTGGAGACTGCGGAGGGCCGAGAAACGTTTCTACAAACGTTGCAAGAACGCTTGGGTCCACTGGGCCAAAAGTACATAATGGAATTTTTGAGCGCCGTTCCAACGATAGACACAGTATACGGCGTTTATTTCGGCAAGGACGGAATGATGCTCGGCAATAAACGTTTTGACGTGGACAACGCGGATAACATTTATATCGGTGACATACGATACGCTGGCACACGTGGTATTTATGAGTTGATCTTCTATAGACTGCCCGATGACGAGATCTACACGGAGGACGACATGCAAAAGTACAAGAACATACTGTCGACAACGAGTGCTCATAAATTCAAGCACGATCCTCGCGAGCGAGTACTGAGCAACAAGGGAAGCAAGTATATGAATATAATCGCATCGTTGTTCCCCCCCGCTGCCCCATCCAGGAAGAAGAAAAAATCTGGAAAGGGATTATGCATGCCTCGCGCGATGACGCTAACCGACAATAAGATCGACTACGTGCACTGGGACGACCCCAACGAGCTGGTGGATCGTCTTCGATTGCTCGACGCTTCGCGCCATGCGGGTCACAACGGTCACGACAACGAGATCCTGTCGATCATTGAGGAACTTCGCGAGGCTGGGCTTATTATAAATTAAACCATGCGTCGGCGAACCATTCAATCAGCATTGAAATGCCGATCAACAAGTTTGGCATATCACTCGGACGAGGCGAGACGCAATCGAACTATCAATGCAGTGGGTTAGTCAGAAATTACGTGCGGGATAACGCTCTTTGTATGGTTGCTGCCAACTTTGACGCAAAGTCGCGTAAGATTCGACGCCTGGCGCATCCGGAAGCTGATGATGACGCGGTTAACAAACTATACGTGGATCAGTGCTTTAAAATGTTGAGCAATCGACAGAAAAAGTCAGACGAGAAGTTGGCTGCGTTCGAGAAGGATCTGCATGCGTTACGGATTGCGATACACGAGCTTCGACATTTGACCGCCGAGTCAGAAAAGAACAATGGATAGCAACAAATGGAACGGCTATAAACGATTAACGGACGACAATGAACGGCAACGACTAACGGTTCAGGAACGGCTCAGGAATAGCTATCAAGCGGCTAACGAACGAGTCAGAAACAGCTATGATCAGCTGGCGAATGGCTATGAACGGCTAGCGAAGGGCTATAAACGGCTAGTGGACAAAGAACGGCCAGCAGACAAAGAACGACTACTGAAGGACGATGAACGGAAATAATCGGCTATTGAATGGTTAAAAAAGTTTGAGATATAAATCATAATATAATTTCTTTGTGCATATTACACACCGCTAAAACATGACATCCGATGGACGTAAAAATATCGAGAAGCAACGACTCGTTGAAGAACTGCATGCTCCGGCGAGAAGAAATTTTCCACGAAGACACGTCATAGTTCGGGGATACGATGACCTGTGGCAGGCTGACATTGTCGAGATGCGTCCGTACTCACGTTTCAACAAAGGTTACCATTATATACTCACCGTCATCGATGTGCTGAGCAAGTATGCGTGGGCTGTACCGCTCAAGAGTAAAGGTGGAAGCGAGACGGCTGAAGTTATGGCCAAAATAATTCGAGAGAGCGGAAGATGTCCGAAAAACTTGCAAACCGATATGGGGAAGGAATTTTACAACACCGACGTGCAACGTCTCCTGAGGAAACACAACATCAATCATTATTCCACATATTCGGTGTTGAAGGCGTCGGTCGTCGAGCGATTCAATCGCACGTTAAAGAATAACATGTGGAAGATGTTTACGTTCAACGGAACTTACAAGTGGATCGACGAGCTACCGCGTCTCGTCGCGGAGTACAACGCGCGCAAGCATCGAACGATCGGCATGCGGCCCGTCGACGTTACTCCTGCAATCGCTAAAAGACTCTTAACCACGGTGTACAGCGCGATCAAGATCGCAGGTTTGACAAAGTTCAAAGTAGGCGATCGGGTACGCGTTAGCAAGCATAAGACAGTCTTCGAGAAGGGTTACACGCCAAATTGGAGCACCGAGGTGTTTAAGATCATTAAAGTGCAACACACTAATCCCGCAACCTATCTGCTGGAGGACTATCGTGGAAAATCTATCGCTGGAGCGTTCTACGAGCACGAGTTACATCGTGCGGCTTACCCGGACACGTATCTCGTGGAGAAAGTACTGCGCAGGAGGGGTGATGAGGTCTACGTGAAATGGCTGGGATTCGATGGATCGCACAACTCATGGATACACAAGGACAATGTTATTTAATTCATACAGATCGTATTTTAAAACATATGAAAAATAAACTATGTAAAAAATATTAAATACATCTCCATCTTAGATATTTATGTACAATATCTTTATTAATATCCCTTCCTACAATATAATATACCTTACCTTATATTACATTACGTTACGTTGCCATACATACATACCTACATACATATATACATACCTACATACATACATTACATTACATTACATTACGTTACGTTACGTTACATTACATTACGTTACGTTACGTTACATTACATTACATTACATTACGTTACGTTATGTTATACTATTACATTACGTTATACTATTACATTTTATACATACAATACACTACGTTTTCGGAGGGGGTATTTGATAATGCCCCCACGGTAACGTATCAGTCGAATCGGGTATAATGTATCGCTTATCGTCGTACGGACTCAGAGCGATTTTCGTCTCACGGATGGTGCTCACATCATGCAATTTCGATCTTATACAGAACTGCTGTCGCGTCATTTCAATCTCGTCCCTCAGACACCGCGTGTAATCGTTGAACGTTATTGTACGCGCTACAACGTTACTCTTGACGCCTTTTGCTTTTTTAGTGTCTTTTTTACCATCCACCTTCAACGCGTACATCTTCGCTCTGAGTCCAACGAATTCGGTCATTATCGCGCCATTGTTTTCGTCTTTCATTAAGCCCGGCACCTTCTTGTTCGCAAGCTGTATACCGTACGCGTTATCTACCGGATAATCGCTTGTGTCGAATCTGTCGATGTCGCGTTTCATCGTCTCGTACACGTCGTCGCACTCGATGTGGTATATAAGGCTGTCCGTATCGGTGTACATGACTTTACACTTGTCGTGATACAGTGGTAACATGTACTCGTGATGAAATTTATACAAACATGTCTTGGATATATCGAGTATACACATGCCCACGTAGATCGGTTTGTTGAATTTTACCTCGAGTTTACGCAATTCAACGGCGACTAGATTGTCTGAAAAGACACTTCGACTATGAAAATTTGGTTTCGCGATCATCGCCTCCGCACCGTATCGCCCGTCCCACTTTGTTAATAATTTTACATCGACGTGATTGCGCACATTCTCCATAGTTTTTCCGAATACCGCATTGTTCATTAATTTATATAAATTCTTTTCGAAATCGTTTTTTGCTTGCGTTCTAAATTTTGTATTAAGTTCTATATAATCGCGGAGCCACGGAGATTGCGAAAATTCCAATACGCGGTGTATCTTTGTAACGCGAAGACCGTGTTGCGTACACTGCTGCAAGTTACGATAATGGATGACGTAACGTTCCTTATTGTATAAAGTCGCGAGAAGTTTATTCTCTCGCTTACCAGGCGGCTTATCGCTCGTCGGACAGAATGGTAGGTCACTGTGCGCATCGTGCAGATGCCGCGGATACTCGAGATCGACTTCGAGAATATAACCCGTGGGTGAATCCGAAGCAATCGCATTCACGTTGAAGTTCGAGATGTTGTCAACCCATCGAAAATCTGCATAGGGCAATGATTGACACATCGCCCAACCATACAAGTTATTTACATCAAAATACATGAGATATGACGATGGTTTCAACGGATCGTGAGATTGCATGTACTTGTTATTAGCTTGCGCGTATCTACCGGAACATTGACTGAGGCCGCCGCGAATACCGCGTTCGATAAACATCACCATATCAATGTCCGTGAGCAGTTCGAAATTTATGCGCGTATGTTTCAACATAGCGTCCCACGTGAAACCCGGTAGAGTGTAATAATGTGCCGGATCGAGCCCATAACTCGCGACGCAGCTATCGCGAAAATTTTCAAATATGTCAGCCAATAACAAGACATCGGTCTTTAGATACAGATCGCTGTATTCACCCAAGGTTTGAATGGAGAACCGTCGCCAAACGTTCACGGCATGTGCGTAATCGCTCTCGGATACGGTGTCACCGATCAAGGAACTGTAAAACGATTCGCGCGGCGGTAAGCATGGGTCCACCAACTTTTCGACGCAGTCAATGTACTCGTATGGAAATACACCTTTTCGTGTCAGCAAATCAAAATTTTCTGTGGATAATTCACAAAATTCGCGTTGTAATATTCGCAGTTTATCCTTGCCGAGATAAGATGCCAATTTGTCGAGACTAGCGGTGAGAAACTTGTATGAATCGATAAATCGCAATTTGATGCAAGTTTTCCTATCTTTATCTTCGATGTTTTTAACGTTTTTCGTAAACGAAATGTAGTTTTCTTTTGTGATTGGGAGTAAGTCTACACGTCCTTCAAAAGCGGTGGCTATTTCTTTTATAATAAAATGTGAATCGTAACCCGATAAATTATGAAAAACTATGGGAATGTGATATGAATTTTTGTAATTCAGATTACAATCTGAGTGTGCGGGACCCCGATAATTGCCGGTTAAATGACAATGATCTCGTACTCGCACGTCGTCTGGCGCGAACGATTTCTCGCATATGTGGCAGTGCGTTGCGCTGTTAAACGTTTCCCACTCGTCTTGCGTCAAATTTATCATGGGTACATTAGCGGACAAGATAGGCTTTACGCTATGGGCTAATTTTTCGAGCTCTCTGGCAAACCATGTGATGCAATCTTTATCGCGACGAAATTGATACGCGGATAACGAATCGTCGTACGAGCACCGCATGTAATACCCGACGCTAAATACCTCATGGTGTTGGTATATGCCGGACGTTTCTGGATCCGCTTCCGTCTTTTTCAGGACGCACTCTAAGTCGGCGTATATGATGTATGGGACTCGTTCTTTCCTGCCGTAGTTATTGAATTGCAGCCGTTTGTCATTATCACATGGTAGTCGGATGACACAGTTGTTCATCTCCTGGCAGTCGACGGTGTGGGCTTCCAATTTTTCGCTCGAAATAAAATAGTGTAGACATCTGTGAAAAAGAATAATTTATTATTTTTCATTGAAAAAAATATGAAATATCATAGAATAGAAATATACTCACCGATCACAGAAGTATTTTTTGTGTTCTTTCTTATTAATCTGCGAGCTCACGAGCCGTGATAAATTTTTTATCCAGGTGAAATGTCCTACGTTAGCATCTCGCGGATCTTCCACATACAACAAATTGACATGCTTTTCCCTCTTCTGGTCGGTAAGTCGTATTGGAAGGATTGTATGTTGATCCTTGTTTTGTTTCTGGATAGCATATACGTTGATTGAAATGCCATTGAGATCTTCAAATTTTTTAATTTGACGCAACGACATTGGGAATTCGATGCCTTGTAAATTTAATATTGTTTTATAGGGTGGGTACGAAGATTTTCTATATGTATGACTCTTGACTGGATGTAGAGCAGCCACCACCGACCACGCGAAACACGCATTGTCTGTTGATTCCACGTTAATCACCGCTTTCTTTAATTTAATTTCTCGCGGTAAATCGATGTAACACCCCGCGTGCAATGGATTGTACTTGTTTATGTTCACCGTTAAATTGAGTATACGTGATAACGCCCACCCGCTATCGCGTTCCTGGAATTCCTCCAGCAATGCTAAAGTGGGCTCGATAACGCGCAACTTATACCACTCTTCCAAATCGGACTCGCGAAGGAGTTCACAGTTTCTCGTATTGACACTTTTATTGTCACGTTTATCGCCCGCCACAAACTCGCCGTTGAACATTGTGTTTATTTTTACACTGCCATGTTGTTGCATGATGTTCCGCACATGATTGAATACAATATCTCTCGCATCCTCGAGAAATTTTCGTGGTTCGATGTGATCGGTATTGATTACCGCACCAGTCAATATGCGACTTTCGAACGCGGTATCAATCTCTCGCCACACGAGTCTTTCCGCGTTATCGTCACTATTATTGCCCGCCGCGTACTCGCCGCCGATATGTACGAACCGTCTCCGTAACAGAGTCTTCGCACCTTCGAGTCGCGCGATTCTTGCCACTAAAGACTGTCTGTTTCCGACAATCTGAGAGCCGTCTGAGAGCCGCGGACGTTTGGAACGACAGTCTTCTTCGAGCTGCTCAATAAACTCCTCGCATTGCTGCGCCCATGCAAGATATTCACCCAAGGTAGCGACTTCGTGGAATCGTTTCAACAGGTCGCGTTCCGTTTCATCGGGATGTTCCATGTTTTTTAATACTGTCTTTTTACACACTATTTTTTAAATCACGTCACATTCTTCGATGGAGCACTTGCACGCGACTCGATGACACGCTGGACAATATCGTTTGCAATATTGAATGACGTAGTGGTCACACATAAAATCACGAGGATTGAAGAAAGGGACATTACAGATCCAATTATTAAAATCATCAAGGTCACGTTCATAAGTTCTTTCAAGCATCAATCGATGTTTAGGATCAGCGTACAGGTACAGTTCCCGACGTATCAAATTCTTCATCACCACCAATTCGACGTATTTCCCAATACCTGTATAAATCTTAATGTATATTGCTTCACACTCATACTTAAGCTTTTCATAAATTTCACTCGCCCAATAGTGATAGTCAACAATAGGCTGAATATAATGTGGCGCAAAGTTAGTAGCACAGAGAGCTGCGTTCTTTGATTCTTGCTCGCTAACGCACTCGTCCCGCAGTTGTCGATACACTTTCGGTCTCACGTTAGAATCCCAGTCATAAGGAGGATTGGTATCGATAATGACTCTTTGTCTAACGATGCGGTGACCGGTTCCGCGTATACCGAGTTCGCGATCGCGAAGAAACTGCACCGGTGATATTCGTCGCACATCCGTCAATTTTACTCCTTGATCTTCTTCAAGCAAACCATCGGTGACATCCGTTGTAATATAATCCATATATTCATCCTCGTCTTCAATTGTCCACACCATGTTGCGCACGTTAATGTCCCACTCGCGATAATGTTTTTTTTGTAATTACTTCATACAAATCGGGCACATGTTGCATGGCAATATTTGATACAATGGAGTATTACAATTTCCGCAAAATCGACCTCTTATTACGTCGTACGGCTCGGTTACATGCTTTCGTAAAGTACATATGTGCTCACCAGTGTCTGGTGAAGCGATCATACACGAAGCACACAGGTTATATGAACCGTATACATAATAAAAATAAATCGCGCAACACTTCGTACGTCCATCTAACGCTAAAAATTCGGGACGCGACACTATTTTTTTAACAACTTGTTTACGGTTGTCGTCTTCATCACTGTTATAATTGCTGTCCGGTGACATCGGACGATCCTCGTCGGATGAATCCATTATTGCCTCGAAATTATTGTCCATTTCCATTTTTGTTCACTGTTTGAAAAAAATGTTTTCTTTATACCATCCACTTGATACAAAAAACTTCAGCCCCGAGTATGTTCTTTTAAGAGCCGTGATAAAGTTTTTTTTATTGTGTGCAAATCGGGCATATATTACATGGAAATGTCATGTACAATACATCACGACACTTTGAGCAGGCGCGGAAATGCTCCGTAACGCGTAAGTCAACAAAGTGTTTTCGGACAGCGTACATGTGCCCGATATCAAGGTCCGATACAGCAATCATGCACGAAGGACATAGTGCAAGTGCACCACCCGTTGAGTAATAAAAATATATCACGCACTGTTTCGTATGTAAATTCAATGCTATGATTTCCGAACGCGACACTATTTTATTGATGACTTCTTTATGATCGTTGTCTTCATCGCTGAAGTAATCACTGTCGTCCGTTAACGCGCGATCCTCGTCTACATCCATATCGAAATTATTGTCATCTCCTTTATCTCCTTTAGAAACTATTCCTCTGTATTGAATACTCGGCACAAAAATGTAAAAATAACTGCTATACTTTTTCAATCGATATACCGACGCGTAGACTTTCAAATCACAGACTGTGATTTTGGCTCGCTTCATTCTTCCTTATATACTTTTCTTAATCATTTCATCCTTTTCTACTTTTACGTCACAAAGAGGTGACATCCCTTAAACCCTTTGGGTCTCAATAAGCAAATAAGCTATTTGCTTATTAGTAAAAAATTTCATCCGAATGGTAACATAAACCATGTCCCAACACATAGCTCGTCAAAGGACGAGACAATTGTAGGTCATAAATTATGACAGTCTGTCATCGATGCTCAATTCTATAACATTTGTATAGCTCTTATCAGGTCGAATGTGTTTCCACACAAAAAAAAACAAAGAAATGGTCGTCTTTGATACAAAACAGGGTTGGGTTGTGTCACGTCTCAGTACGAGCCTGACTGTTTCTATCTTTACTCCCTTCCCACCTGAGCAGCTACGGGGACGGATGTCCTGACACGTAGCTTTTCATAGGATGTGATAATTGTAGGTCATAAATTATAGCAGCCTGTCATCGGCGCTCGATTCTATAACATTTGCATAAGAAACTCTTCGATACAAAATTTTTTTGGAATGCAGACCTAGAAAAAATGGTCTTCGATACCATAATTATAACCTAAATAAATATTCAGCTGCAATCTTGAAAGAACCTCTTCTTGCTTTCAGCTAAAACTCTATAGTTTAAGTCACATAAAATATGGTTTTTGTTGATTTTTTTTTGTTGAATGCAGACCTAGAAAAAATAGAATAATCTCATCACGGCACGTACGGACTTATTCGTTCCTGTCTTCCACTCTCATTTCCCCACTACGGGGACTCTATTGTTTAAGTCACGTAAAATATGGTTTTTGTTGATTTTTTTTTTGGAACGCAGACCTAGAAAAAAAAAGGTCTTCGGCACTGTAATTATTTATTTATTTATTTATTTATTTATTTATTTATTTATTTATTTATCTATCTATTTATCTATTTATCTATTTATCTATTTATTTTTCGTTTTATTAATCTATTTAATTTCTTATATATTTATTTTTTAATTTATTCCCCTCCCCCGCCACCCACCACCCCCTGCCACCCACCACCCCCTGCCACCCACCACCCCCTGCCACCCACCACCCCCCTGCCACCCACCACCCCCTGCCACCCACCCACCCCCCGCCACCCACCACCCCCTGCCACCCACCACCCCCTGCTACCACCACCCCCTGCCACCCACCACCCCCTGCCACCCACCACCCCCTGCCACCCACCACCTCCTTCCCCCTCCACGCCGATGACGTCATCCCCCCACCACAAACTGGCCTAGAACCGGCCTAGTCTATCTACTCTTGATGATAGGTTAAGACTGACTGTGACAGCGCGCTGAACGCACTGTCTGCACTGCACGCAGCACACACACGTATATTATACACTATCACTATCACACGGCGACGTTCACGATCGTCACTATTTCTAGGTTATTATTTATTAACTAACTGACAGCGCGCTGAACCCGTGAACCGGCTAACTGCACTAACTGCACTGAGCGCAGTACGCACACGTAATAACATACCGATTTCGAAACTGGCGATAGTAGCGCGCCAGTGTCGAAAAAGTGAAAGCGACATTTCTCTGATTCCTCTGATTGGTTGAGAGACGTCGGCGTTAGTAGAAGAAGAAGAAGAAGAAGAAGTATCTTAAAAATTTTTCACTCCCATTTCGACTTTGCGTCGCAATATCTCCGCTCGTAGGACACGTAGCGGAAAATGTTATAAGAGATACCCCCCCAATTCGAACCCCAAGCTATCGATCAAGCCTACTTAGAACTTGATCCGTTCACTCGTTATATGAGATCTCAACATCTCGACTACTCGCAACCCGTCGCGTCGCGTAAAAGAGTCACGGTCGGTCTCGCTGCGCTGTGGCTTGACACGAGACACTACCGTGTCTCTTGATTCAGCTATTAGCCAACCATCTGTGAGCAGATGCATTAAAAATGTGACGAAAGCTTTGAATCAACCAGAAGTATTAAATAGATGGGTTAAATGCCCTTCAACTTTAGAAGAAGTTAAATGTATAAGAGATGGGTAAATATTTTTTAAATATAGTATTAATTATTTTATTAATGATAATTTTTATTATAAAAAGTCTTGTGTCTCATTTCTATTTTTACATTTAAATTAAAAAACAGATTTAAAAAAAATGAAAAAACAAATTATTTCTTATAATTTCTTATAAAATAATTTCTTATAAGCAGTGTACTTATATATAGATATATATTGAAGAATGTAACTATCAATTAATGTTGAATAAAACTTATTAAACAATTAATTTTTTTTATACAGGTTTTGGCAGAAATATCAATTCCCAGAAATTATTGGATGCATTGATTGTACCCATGTAGCAATCGTTGCACCTCCTACACATCATCCACAATTTCCTGAATATATATATGTAAATAGGAAAGGTTACCATTCCATTAATGTACAACTGGTAAGTTGAAACAACCTGACTTCGAAGCGCGGATCTAGCTCGCGGCGTGGCTGGGTTCGAAGGAGGTGCGGAGGAACAGACTTGAGACGCGGGTTGGCAAAATGAAGGATCTCGGTTCGGTAACAGAAAGTTTATTATAACAAGATGTTCGCGGTGTACAAAATCGCGATCCGTGTCGTATAGCAAGATGTTTGCGGCGTACGGACGGAAAGTTACAATAAGTCGCGGGAACGAGGCGGCGTGGTGCAAGAGACGGCGCGCGTTTACAGCACTCGCGGGATGGCACCAGCGGCCGAATCGGCGTTGGTCGCAGGCGGCGTGTGTTAGACGCCCTGATGGGCGGATTAGCGCGGTCCGCTCGGGGCGGAGTCGTTTCTTTCGGCGGTCCGTGTACCGATTCGCGTTACAATATGTATCGGTACGGGCGGGGCCGGTGTCGCCGAGCGTCGCGGATCAAAGCGCGGGAAAATGGCGCGGCGCGCGTGAAGAGCGCGCGAAACCGCTGTAATTCGGCGCGATGGGCGACGGAAAGGAAGCCGGTCGTTCGCCGAGACACACTCGGTGGAGACAGAGTATGCCGGAGGCGCTCTACCTCCGTTCGAACTGGCTTCGGAGGAAGCTAGCCGTTCGCCGAGACACACTCGGCGAAGACAGAGAATGCCAGAGGCGCTTTACCTTCGTTTCGGGCGGGCTTCGGATAAGGATAAGAACAGCTGGTCGTTCTGCCGAGACACGCTCGGTAAAGACAGAGTATGCCGGAGGCACTCTACTCTTTTTCGGACTAGCTCGGTGCGGGGACTCAGGATCGGTGTGGTCGGTTAGACGGATGCAGTGATCCCAGGTTTGAGACGGCTGCAACGCCTGCAACATAGCCGTGGCTGTGGAGGGGATAGAATCGCGTCACGTGACGCTGACGCACACAAGCCAAGCGCCCCGTGTACATGTGCGCTCGTCGCTCGGCCAGCCTCGGTCAGCTAGAGAGAGCAAACATGCTATGCTCTTTCTCTTTTTCTCTTGAACCGGCGCGTCGCGCGTCGTCAGCTTCACATCAGACGAAATACGTGTATTACGCTTGACTGTCGCGTGCCTCTTTCTACACTAGATGCGATCAGATGCGATACACTATCATATCGCTTAATGATTTTACAATTTAAAAGTTAAAATCATTAATTAATTAAATTATAATTTCTTGTGTATATAAAAAGTATTAACTTAAAATTAAGGAAGTAAAGGATAGAAAAAGAAAATGAAATCCACTCTTGGCCAACGTGTACGTCTTTTTCTTACAAAATCATCTGTTAGTAATTTAAAAAGATGATTTATAATTAGTACAAGAAAATGTAAACAAAGAATTTATATTAAGGTTTTATTACATGCTAGTGGATAAATTATTCTAATAATATATTTGTTATTTTACTAATAGAAAATATATGTAATAAAATAAAAGAGAGAAATTATTTTTACAACAAAATAAATAATTTTTTAAATAAAGCTGAAGGTTTATTTGAGCCAACGCATTATATTTCCATACAATGTACTTATTTAAGATTTCATATTTGAATATGGTTCGTCTTTTCATTTGGAATTAATGATTAAAATAACAAAATTTCCGATTTTTGGTAAAATCAAGAAAAATGTCGAGTAAAAATAATTAAGCAAGGAACAAATATTTCTGTTAAGTAAATTTTTTTTTAATAGACGACGTACACATTGTTGCTCAACGGAAACCGCGAGAAGGTGGTGGTCTCTTCCGTCAGTAGGAAATGTAAAAGATTATTTTCTTTAATATAATATTAAAGAAAATAACTTCTACATTTCCAATGAATGAATGAATGAATGAATGAATGAATGAATATTTAATGTAAATAGGATAGAAGATAGGTAGAAATAGATAGAATAGATAGAATAAAGGATAGTTAAAAGGATAGACACAAGATAGATATAAAAGAATAAATGAAATAGAAAAGAATATAAAGGATAGAGAATAGGAAAGCAAAAGTAATATATAGAGAATATTATGATAATTTTAAGATCACTTTACACAATTTATAATTAACAGTGTGTGTGAAGCTAGCGTCTCATTTTGCGGAAACTCACAAATTATTGAGAGTTCTGACTTCCTTTTCAATAGTTCTAAAGTTCCTGATACTTTAAACAAATAGTTCTGGCCATTAAAGCCAAAAAACGCGTCAGTACAAACTGAGACGCTAGGTTCACGCAGCGTCTCACTTTGTCCTACACAAGTTCCACCACTGTATCTCTTCAGATTTTGCGAGATCTATAGTTCTATAACAGTTCTATAAAGAGTTCTGCCATATAAAAGCAAAAAAATTAATTATAAGGTACTAAAAAAAATTACAATGTAACGAGTATACCGAGTTGAGACGCCAGTTGAAATCTCGGAGTTCCGGTTTATGTAAAATATTTTTTGAGTAGTTCTGAGCATATTGAAGCATTTTCTAAAGAGTTCCGAGCTTTAGAATCTTTGTGTTATATTTTAAAAAATTAATATTAACCGAAAAGTAATCATGACGGAAAACGATGAGACGTTGTGCGAAATCTCGAAGTTCCGGTTTATATAAAATATTTTTCGAGTAGTTCTGAGCATACAGAAGCATTTTCTAAAGAGTTCCCGGTACTAACAATGTTGTATAATTTTTAAATAAATTAATAACGCTCGAAAGTCACAGGAATTTATCGAAAATATGTGAGACGCTGGCCGTATTTCGACAGTTCTGTGAGTTCTATTATAATTTTCGTGTAGTTCTGAACGTGTTCTAACGTTTTCTAAACAGTTCTGGCGGAAAGCATTATTTATTCATTTTTTAAATAATTTTTATCGCCCGAGAAAGACGCATTTACGGGTATATGGGTGAGACGCTGTAGGAAATCTCAGAGTTCTGGCTTATATAAAATATTTTTCGTATAGTTCTAAGTATATTGAAGCAATTTCTAAAGAGTTCTGGACCTCTATTAAGCTGGACCCCCCACCAGCGCAAATCAAGTTCGCACTAGGTCAAAAATTTAGTGCTATTCAGGTGCTAATTAAGTGCCCTAGTCCGAATTTTGGTGCTCGAACCGTTTAGCAGGAAATCGCGTAAAAAATGGGGGGTCCAGCTTGCCATAAAGCTGGACCCCCCATATCAAGAGAAGACAAGTACACTATAATTTAGTGCTAATTAAGTGCTAATTAAGTGCTCTAAAATAACGATAAAATATTGACAGATTATAACATTTATTTAAATATACTACTATATATTGAACACAGTACCGTCGCGGTCGACACAAACACTTAAAAAATTTGCTGCATGAATATATTCGTTACTAAAATGATCGAAAACATATATTTCCCAAATCTGAGTTCATTGCTAACAGTAAAACAATTACGATAATTAACTTAGACCAGCCATTGGCGCTGAGCACTAAGTTCCGTCATCTGATCGTCAAAGAATTAATTAAAGAATTAATTAATTAACTCATGGAGCGCGCGCGCCGCGCTCTAAAGTTCGTTACAGAATCGTCAAAAAATTAGGTGCTCGCGTGATTATGGTCTTAAAATAATCCTGAGACATTGTACTTTAAGAAAATATCACGATTCGAATTTAGTGTTAGCTCCATAGCGTTGAAATTAATTAATTTATGCATGGAGCGCGCGCGCCGCGGATAAACTAATTAATTTCAACGCGATGCAGCTAGCACTAAATTCCAATAGTGGTATTTTTTGAAAGTACGATGTCTGAGAATTATTTTAATACTATAATCATGCGAGCAACTAATTCGTAAACGATCAGATGACGGAACTTAGTGCTCAGCGCCAATGGCTGGTCTAAGTTAATTATCGTAATTGTTTTACTGTTAGCAATGAACTCAGATTTGGGAAATATATGTTTTCGATCATTTTAGTAACGAATATATTCATGCAGCAAATTTTTTAAGTGTTTGTGTCGACCGCGACGGTACTGTGTTCAATATATAGTAGTATATTTAAATAAATGTTATAATCTGTCAATATTTTATCGTTATTTTAGAGCACTTAATTAGCACTTAATTAGCACTAAATTATAGTGTACTTGTCTTCTCTTGATATGGGGGGTCCAGCTTTATGGCAAGCTGGACCCCCCATTTTTTACGCGATTTCCTGCTAAACGGTTCGAGCACCAAAATTCGGACTAGGGCACTTAATTAGCACCTGAATAGCACTAAATTTTTGACCTAGTGCGAACTTGATTTGCGCTGGTGGGGGGTCCAGCTTAATAGAGGTCCAGAACTCTTTAGAAATTGCTTCAATATACTTAGAACTATACGAAAAATATTTTATATAAGCCAGAACTCTGAGATTTCCTACAGCGTCTCACCCATATACCCGTAAATGCGTCTTTCTCGGGCGATAAAAATTATTTAAAAAATGAATAAATAATGCTTTCCGCCAGAACTGTTTAGAAAACGTTAGAACACGTTCAGAACTACACGAAAATTATAATAGAACTCACAGAACTGTCGAAATACGGCCAGCGTCTCACATATTTTCGATAAATTCCTGTGACTTTCGAGCGTTATTAATTTATTTAAAAATTATACAACATTGTTAGTACCGGGAACTCTTTAGAAAATGCTTCTGTATGCTCAGAACTACTCGAAAAATATTTTATATAAACCGGAACTTCGAGATTTCGCACAACGTCTCATCGTTTTCCGTCATGATTACTTTTCGGTTAATATTAATTTTTTAAAATATAACACAAAGATTCTAAAGCTCGGAACTCTTTAGAAAATGCTTCAATATGCTCAGAACTACTCAAAAAATATTTTACATAAACCGGAACTCCGAGATTTCAACTGGCGTCTCAACTCGGTATACTCGTTACATTGTAATTTTTTTTAGTACCTTATAATTAATTTTTTTGCTTTTATATGGCAGAACTCTTTATAGAACTGTTATAGAACTATAGATCTCGCAAAATCTGAAGAGATACAGTGGTGGAACTTGTGTAGGACAAAGTGAGACGCTGCGTGAACCTAGCGTCTCAGTTTGTACTGACGCGTTTATTTATTCTTTTTTATTTATTCTATTATCTTATTATTCTATTTTATTTATTCTTTTATATCTATCTTGTGTCTATCCTTTTAACTATCCTTTATTCTATCTATTCTATCTATTTCTACCCATCTTCTATCCTATTTACATTAAATATTCATTCATTCATTCATTCATTCATTGGAAATGTAGAAGTTATTTTCTTTAATATTATATTAAAGAAAATAATCTTTTACATTTCCTACTGACGGAAGAGACCACCACCTTCTCGCGGTTTCCGTTGAGCAACAATGTGTACGTCGTCTATTAAAAAAAAATTTACTTAACAGAAATATTTGTTACTTGCTTAATTATTTTTACTCGACATTTTTCTTGATTTTACCAAAAATCGGAAATTTTGTTATTTTAATCATTAATTCCAAATGAAAAGACGAACCATATTCAAATATGAAATCTTAAATAAGTACATTGTATGGAAATATCATGCGTTGGCTCAAATAAACCTTCAGCTTTATTTAAAAAATTATTTATTTTGTTGTAAAAATAATTTCTCTCTTTTATTTTATTACATATATTTTCTATTAGTAAAATAACAAATATATTATTAGAATAATTTATCCACTAGCATGTAATAAAACCTTAATATAAATTCTTTGTTTACATTTTCTTGTACTAATTATAAATCATCTTTTTAAATTACTAACAGATGATTTTGTAAGAAAAAGACGTACACGTTGGCCAAGAGTGGATTTCATTTTCTTTTTCTATCCTTTACTTCCTTAATTTTAAGTTAATACTTTTTATATACACAAGAAATTATAATTTAATTAATTAATGATTTTAACTTTTAAATTGTAAAATCATTAAGCGATATGATAGTGTATCGCATCTGATCGCATCTAGTGTAGAAAGAGGCACGCGACAGTCAAGCCGCTAATACACGTATTTCGTCTGATGTGAAGCTGACGACGCGCGACGCGCCGGTTCAAGAGAGAAAGAGAAAGAGCATAGCATGTTTGCTCTCTCTAGCTGGCCGAGGCTGGCCGAGCGACGAGCGCACATGTACACGGGGCGCTTGGCTTGTGTGCGTCAGCGTCACGTGACGCGATCCTATCCCCTCCACAGCCACGGCTATGTTGCAGGCGTTGCAGCCGTCTCAAACCTGGGATCACTGGCGTGCGGTCGCACTCTCCCCGTCGGCTCGGTGCGTCGGGTTTCGTCCCGCACTGAGTCTTTCTTGATTTTTCGCTCTTTCTCACGCTTGGCTCGGCGGTGCTCTTCCTGCCATCGTTTCTCACGTCGACGCTTTTCCTCGCGTCGCTCGCGTCGGGCCACTTCCTCGTTCTCATCTATTTGGCGCATACGGGCGTGGGCTGTCTTGGCCGCCTTACGCTCGCTGACCGTCATTAGGGCCTGGCACGTTTTTAAGGATCTTCCCCTTCCCTTTGGGGACGATCACCGGGTTCTCCACCGGGATCTCCTTAATATCGTCGTCCGAGATTGGCTCCAGCTTCAAGTAATTGAGCCCCGGGTTGATGGCTTTTGGGGTCTGGATCTTCTCCTGTTCAGTCTGAGTTGCCGGTGTTCGTTGGACGCCGCTCGTCGACGGGACTTGGTGGTCTGGCACCAAGTGTAGCACCCTTTCGGCGGTGGATGTGCTCTTCGCGCCGGGCTGCTGCCTTATTGTCTCGCTGTCGATCGCGTCTGTTCGGCCTGTTCGCTGCACCTCTTGCACGGCGATGCTTCCGTCGATCTCTCCGGTCCACCATACGGGCTCCGGCCTGTGCTCTGGTTCGCCCGCCAGCACTGCTGTCTCCGTATGGAGTTCTCCGCCTCTGAACTCCAGGGTCACACGGAATGGTCTTCGCGTTCCATCGCGTTGGTATGGCCACCTAGCTGTTGTAATTATGTTCAGGTTGGCCACCTCAGTTCTCTCCTTCTATGTCGCTGGGCACTTGGACGTTATGCTGCATCCGCACCATGCGTCCTCGGTCTCTTTCGCAATCCGCGAGATCGTTGATGATCCCGAGGAGGTCCGCTCGCTGTTGCCTCGCCAGTAGACTATTCATAGGGATTCTAGCACATGGTGGGGACGGGGTGAGGAAGTGGAACGCACTGGGATTGCCGTAAGCGGTGGGTGAGGGGATGGCGTCGGCAGAGGGGCGCCGTAAGTGGTGGGTGAGGGGATGGCGTTGGCAGAGGGGCACTGCCCCACTTTCCGTCCTAGGGACGGTACAGGGGCACCGCCCCACTTTCCGTCCTAAGGAGGGAAGTAATTTTTGACGACGTTCGACCACGCGTCTCGCGCTCCTCTGCCGACGCCATCCCCTCGCCCACCGCTTACGGCATTTCCTATGCGTTTCACTTCCTCACCCCGACCCTTGACAGACACTCATTGAGGTTGTGACGTGACATTGTCGCGTCCACCGCCCAGACGGTAACTCGGCCGAGGGGAAGGTCGGGGATGGCGCCTCGACATGAGTAGGGGAGGGCTATTTGCGCTAATTTATTTATAAATTAGATTTCGTAGGTACGACAGGTGGTGCTGGAGCGTGTGATGGATGACCGAGATGTAACGACTTATGTCGCAACGAGGGAAGGACGGACGCTTGGGGGACGTTAGGCGGAGTGGTTGGCCGACGGGCGGGCCACTGGGGCCCACCGCCATGGAAGCGCAGGAAATGTCTCGCACAGCACATCCCTGAGCCCGCCGCAGCAGAACGAGGGGTGCGACACCGCTACTGCAGAGCGGGTGTACGACCCAGATGCCTCCCCCGACAGTACCAAGGGTACCGAGCAGCGTAGCCACGGCCTGGCCAGCCGGGCTAATACTGAGATGGGCCCGCACATTGACAGCAAATTGAAAATGCCGCGGGCAGGCAGCGGACTGAGCGGTGCCGCCAGCAGGGCGGCACGCGCGACATATCGGCAGGGCGGAAAACTGCGAGCTTGAGGCGCATGCGCGGGGGCCCAGCGTGGTCCCGCCGGGCCGGCCACTCGTCACTGTCGAATCAGCCGCAGCCGAGGAGCCACCCCCGGAAAAGTGTCCCGACGCAGCCGAGCAGCAGCGAGCTACTATTGTAAGATCTCCACTCCGGTACTACCACGGTAATTAGGGCTCGATCTCGGCCAAGATCCGATCTTGATAATTGCACGTATCGATTAGATTACCGCTAATATCGATTAGATTATCTTCTGCATGTGGCTACCGGCTCCCGTTATTGCGCGTGCTGGTTAGATTACCTTGGCAGTTCGGTATAACGTGTGGTCGTGGGGCGGCCGAGATAGAGCCCAGAAGATATTAGAAAGCCCTCCTCGGAAGCTCTAATGCGGTCGACAGTCAATTCGCGTTTGTTGTATCGTATTGCGTGTTTGTGAACAACGGCGTACCGCGACCGGTGCGTATCGTGGAATATCGTGTACGTTGTTGCGAATGTGTCGGGATAAGTGTTAATGCGTGTCGCGAGTAGAAGCGTGTGGCGGACCGTGCGTTTCGGGAGATATTACGTTTCGGGAAATATTGCGTTGTATTCGTGAAGAGCCTCGCGGATATTTTGCGTCGTCATTCGTGCAGGCAAGTATCGTCGCGGAGTTTCGCGGGCGCACGGTTGAGATATCGCGTTATACTCGTCATATGGAAGTGTTGTGTCGGAATCATTGAGAGTCTCGCGGACGTTCGAGTCATTATTGCGGATATTGAGAATCTCGCGGACGTTCGAGTCGTTATAGAGGATGTTTTGTGTCGCCCCTGCGGGCGAGTATCGTCGCGCTCACTCGACAAGAGGTCTCGCGGAGACATTAATCGAGGTATTGCGTTGCGTCCGTCTTGAGACGCGTTCGTGGCGTATTATACATTATCGAAACATTGCGTCGTGCTCCTTATCGAAACATTATCGAAGCATTGCGTTGTGCTCGTCTGGAGACTCGCGGTGAGAAGACGTGTGTTGGATCCGCGGAGACGGGATCCTTGTTACATCATTGAAATATATTCTTATTATTTTTATTTATTTGCTGTGTGTTGATTGCGCTACGCTCCCTCCCCACCTTCCTCGACAAAATAACCGACACCCTGAGGTGGCGTTCACGTGAGAAGTACATGCGTGTGGAATCGAGTTATTGAAACGTGGTGCGCGTAATCGCACCTGGCGCCCATTTATAGTGTTTTGTCGGGAAAATAATATCGCGGATACCGTGGAGCTATCCGCCTTTGGCAGGTAATTTGCGGCATCGCCCCTTCGGCTAGCGAGACCGAAGGAAAACGGGTCGCAAGGTAGAAATCAAGTAAGACACTCTATGCATTTCGCGTGACCGTGAACGATTTCACTGTAGGTGGTAATCGATCGCGATCTTTGTCCTCGTCGGAAGTGTGGGTCTCGCGGAGGAAACGACGCGGTTACCTCTAACCTTTTTTTCCGGAGAATGCGAAGCCTCGAATTCAAGTTTTTTTTGAAAGCGCGAGAACGTTGATATGTTGATAGTCGTAACTCGCGGCTCGCGTGGTACGTTTATATTGTGAGAAAGATTGCGATGGTGAGTCAACTGAAAGATACGGAGGTTCCGGTTTCGTTTTCTGATTAGCCGTTGGAGGATCAGGCCGTAGAAGTCGAACTCACGTCGACGGATATCGACTCGGTCACTTTCGCTTTGCTCGATCTACTGCGCGAAGTTTGGAATCCTGAATGTTCGGCGTCACGGAATTTGAGACTGTTGCTCGCAAGCGTCTCGAAGTATTTGACGACTACGAATCAGAAGCAAACCGATTGCAACGTACGTCTTATGCGCGAGGGCAGTAACATAAAGAGTGTGCTAACAGAGCTCCATAAATTTTGGTTGAAGGAAGGTCCTAAGAATCCTACCTGTACAGAGAATGATATGTATAATTTAATTCGCAATCAACTTCCGTCGAAGTTGTATTCGTCGTTAGTTAGTGACCTAATGACACAAGATACTTTTTACGAATGGATCAACTGTCACAACAATTACGTCAAAACTTTACCCATCGTCGGTGCGGGAGGCGGTATCCTCGCCGCGATTTTGTCGGATCATTCGTACACCGTGGAGAAGCGGGACGAGGAGGAGGAGGCAGGATGCAGCGTCGGCGGGCTCGACGCGTTGTTCGACCTGGCGGAGTCTGGTCGCGATCTCGATCGCATGCCGCAGCATATATCGAGGAGAAAGGATCGACAGATGCTTACCGTGAGGTCGCCCGGGGAGATCGGATCGCAGTTGATCCGTCTGGACGTCTTCGACGTCAAGGATATCGCGAATAAGGAGAGGCGTGATTGGTGGAGATACGCGAAATTTCGATCTCAGATCTTGACCACTTCGTCGCGTACGGATCGCAAGCAACATTTACTGTCCCAGTTCTTGGATCAAGCCGCGGACGATTTGAGGAAGATTCTCGGGGTTGTTAAGGAGACGAGGAAATGTCGTCGTCTATGAAAGCGGTCGGAGCGACGTTTGAAGAAAGATTTATCGTAAATATGCATACTTTTTTTGTTACAAATGAGAGAGAAAAAAATACATATAAATACGTTTTTTTTTTGTTACAAACGAGAGAAAAAAATACATGTAAATACGCGTGTTTATTTTCAGATGAATAAACATATGTTGTCACGACTTTTTCACTCCCGGAGCGGTCCGGGGCGTGTGCCGGATCAAAAGGATAAAGGAGAGCGGGATGATAGGCCTCTCCGGTAATTCTCTCGCACCTCCGGCCCTCCACGAAACGATTTTTATGTTGGGCGCCAGACGCGTAAATTCGCGTCCGCGAGATCGCGAAAACCAAAACGAGACGCAAGACGAAATGAGGCGGGGTGCGAGGGAATTGCTAGCTCGACCTAGTGGCGGGGCGGGGTGAGGAAGGGCAGCGCAACATTCGGCGGGGTCACGCAAATCACGAACTCAGATTGTTAAACAAAAAAAAAAAGATAACATTTATTGAAGAATAGCATAGAGCGAAATAATAAGTGCTTCTTTCGGCTTCCGAATCGCGCGGACGCCAGAAGTAAATGTGTCTATGTTAAAGCACCGTGAACGCGTGGAAAGGCGCGATTATCGAACAAAAGTTCTGATAGACAACTTAGTTCGCGAAGAAGATAACAATCGGAATAATATAATAATCGGAGTACGCACGAAATAATCAGACCGCTAGTAAGCAATACTGGCGTAAACATCGCAAAATGTAGTGCGTCACGCGCGGAGCGCGTGTACGCAACGCCCAAAACCGTGTAGGAATTCTGTCGCCAAATAATCGTAATCCAGCGCGAGTATAAATCTTAGGCGAACGCAATAACCGCCTTATCTCAACGCGAATAAAGACAGTGGCGTGAATACGTCTTAGCGCGAAAGGAACGAACGCAACATATAGGCGGAGAGCTGGCGTTAAAAAACTGCAAGAGTTTTGTAATGGCTGATTTTTTCACATAACGTTATATTGCGGGTGTACATGAGTCAGCACTCACTCGTAAGGTCAGGTACTGGGACACCTGGCGCCGGCGCGCTTTGAAATAGGTCAAATTATTAAGTGCGATAAAAGTGTTTTGTAATGGCTCAAATTTTGTGAGAAACTAATAAATAATATAAAAAACCGTTAGGAAGTGGTCAGACCGCACAGTTATGGGACGCAGCGAGTCAGCACCTCGCATAAGTGGTCGCAATAATTAGGTCAGTAAAACTGTTTCGAAATAGCTGAAAATTTAGAAACTATTAAATTATTACGTATAATGAAGGAAGAAAACGGTCAGACTTCAGTTTAATGGGACTGACGCAGTCAGCAGTCGTTTGAAGTGCGAAGATCAAGCGCACGCGGCTGCTCCAAGCGCGTAGTGATTTGCTTATAATTAAATTCCATTTGTATTTAATAAAATGATTGAAAGATTTTTAACTAAATCACGATTGAAATTGTTATTTTTTACGTTATTTAATTAATTAATTAAAAATTTTATTATAATATAAATAAACTTAAGATCAAATTGTAAATTACAAAACTACAAATAAAGAAACAAAAAATTAAAAAAAAATTTTTATAAAAAGTATAATTAAAGTATGACATAATACACTTTTTTCAAATAAACAATTAATAATCAATGTCGCTGTTATTTTCTTCATCAGATTGCTCATCACTCTCGAAATCAGCTTCTTCAGTGTCGTCTACCTGCTCAGACTCAGTATCTGTAAATAAATAATTATGCTTCATCTATAGTATTTTATACATAATAATTTATTGTTAAAAGCAAAATATATGTAAATTATAATTTTTATAATTTTTTATATTTAAAGAATTAATAAAAACGTAACTTGTAATTATGTAAAATAAACATAGAAAATTGAAAAAATATTTTTTCAAATTAACAATCATTTTTATGAATAAAAATTAACCATTTAAATTTACCTTCATTTTCATTCGGTTGAATTATCACATCTTTCACAAATATTGGTAATTGATCCCCTGCAAACCAATCGAAATCGTACCGTCCATCGGATTCTTTCCAACCATTCTCTACAGCACACATTTCTGTTGTTATTTTTGAATGGGCATTCCTCCAAATATTTGAAATATAAGCTGCTCGTTGAAAATGTTTTCTCAGCTCTCTTTCGCATGGCGGTAGATTGGAAGCATCAACATTTGTTTTTTTTAATTTGAAGAGATCATTGGCATCCTGGTGTGTGTACGTTTTTGTGAAGATTGCGAGTCGAGCTTCATTCACAGTGTTTATACTTTTTAAATTATATAAACGACAAACGAATTTCTGTATTGTATCGAAAACTTGTGTGAAATTGTCGACGTTTATACAACTTAATTCCTTGAAAGCTTGCTGGAATTCTGTTGATCCTTGTAATAATGTGAGAGGACGTTTCTTTCCTTTTTTAAAAAAAGCAGCATTGAAATCACATCCAGTGAAAGCATGCAAACCTGGCAAAGCAGCACAAAGAGGTTCTCCTAATTTACGATATAGTTCCGTCACATTGATAAATCTTTTATTATTTCCAACGCCGACTTCCATCCAAATGTTACAATTACTTTGTGCATGTATTACGTTCGCAAGCATTATAATTAAAATATCAGTGTCAGAGCATTTGATACATACGTTTATATCATTTTCTGTTGCAATTTTGCAAACGTGGTGGACGATTTTAGTATCGGCTTCTTCGTGCGCAGTGCAAGAAAATGTCTCATCTATAGTCTTCTTCACTTTGCCATTTACAACTTGGAATTTATAGCAAAAATCAAAGTTCAAATAAATAATTTTGTTCTCAAAAAAAGGCGCCATTTCATCTTGTTCCCAATGCGATATTAAAAATGCCACTAAAGCTTCTTTGAACTTTACATTTCTAAGCTCTTTGACAAAATCTCTTGGTCGAGTCTGCTCTTCTCCGACGATATGGTAATCGCGGTTTTCGACTGTGCCACGAAGAGCATGTTCACTGTCCTTTATTGACGGCGACTGATAGCGATCAAATATTACTGCAATAGTTTTTGCAGTCTTGTTTCACTACCGCTTGCAATATTTGCTTCGAAATATTGCCAAATGACAGCGGTACATCTTTAAGCAAGTACAGGAAAAAAAACCATCAATTACAATGATGTCTAAGTGAGAAGGGGGTGTACTTTTGATTTGCATTTCCAACGCTTTCAACAAGGCCGATTTATCTGTTTTGCAAATTGTACCATCCAAATGACAAAACGACAATGGCACTGGCGATAATGGGAACGTCAGAACTCTTTCTATATCAATTTTTTCATCTAGGGCAATAGCAAGAAGGCGTCCGAAAATGTCACGTTGCATACGTATTTCTTGAACCTTGTTGTTAATTACAACTTTTTGTTTTTTTAATGTATCTGCAAATGTTGAAATCTTGTTTTTTTTAATTGGTTTTTCAAAACGGTCGCTGCTTTCTGAGCATTCTAATATAAATTGCTCTCGTAGGGCATTTCCGTTCCTTTCTACACTTAACAAAAAGTTCGATATTTCAGTAGATACAGCTTGCCCGCTTGAGATATTAAAAAGTTCTCCCTTATCTACACTTTCAGAAAACGGATTCATATTACTAATAATTCCCTCTATTAGGGTTTGAAGCTGCTTGGCACTTTTTTCTATTTTATTTTTTTCTAAATCAGTCGTTATATCCTGGTTCTTTTTCAAGCCTGTTTGCTGCAAGACGTTCGAAATTATGGTTGAGCGAATACTGTGGCTTTTGCACCAACGTTGACGAGCTGCTAAAGAATTTGTAAAATGCGATATGCCTCTTAGCTTATTTGCCGCATCTGCATTAATAGTTTGTTCCAGTGATAAATCTATGGGCTGCCTAGAAAAAGGTTTATCCGTGCGTTTTATTCCAAAAGAACCTTTTTCAAATGATTCTCTGAGTTCTGGATGAGTCTCGTCAATTTTACACAAATTATAATGATATTTAACAAGCCATCTTGCATAATTGGGCTGATTAAGTAAAAAAAACAAATTCGTTATTTTTGGTAAGATATATTTGAACAAATCAAAATTGCCAATTCTTATACTTGCGTTAAACAATAAATAATAATCAACTAGATTTATATATATCATGTAAAATTGAGACGTTTTTCCATGTTCCCCATTCATAGTTTCTTCGATGTACTTTTCGTATTTTTCAATAATATTTAGCAGTGACGGACAATCTATTACACGAGAAGCTGTTTCATTTTTTGTATAGCTTTGAAGATACAGTGTTATTTCTTCGGTAATTTCTATATTATTAATAGTCACAAAATTTTGAAAGTGCAAAATTGACATGGCCAAACTCAAAATGGGGTGCAGTCGTTTACACCTGTTAAAGTGTTTGCCCGTTATGAAACCATTTATTGACCCATTAGCCAATAATTCGGTATCTACCATTATATTTGGCAATCCACAATTGTCTATAAATTTCCCTATGGCCTTGAAATATGCCATCATTACATGAAATCCTCCTAGATGGATAAAAAGCATATCAAAATTCGGACTTTCCGTTGCTTGAATCTGCAGAGCTATTTTGGCAATAGCTAAGTCGTACGTGACTTGCATATATCTCTCGTTGCATTCGAACGCAACTCGTTTAGCCTGATTCATCGTTTCTTTAACGACTGCATGGTTTGTTGGAGATAAATTTATTGTTGTCATGTACGATATTTTTTGCCGTATTGATTCATCGAGAAAAGTTAAGCTATTATAGCCTACCCACACATCGGAGTGTTAGGTATCCGGAGTGCATGTGAAATCATCCATAAGAACATTAACTCTTTTCTGAACTCTTGAAGTACTCGGTTCAATAATTTCACCTGAAAGTGATTGTATGACTTGCTCTCCTTTCTTTCTTTTTGCCAACGGTTCTAACTCCGGTGTTACAGCATCAAAAGTCCGCCTTCTCTTATTTTTTGAATTGCTTTCCTGCTCTTGCATACTGTTATCGTTTTCGTCGGTAGTTTCAGGTACAATATTCTGAAAAATAATTCCAACAGTGTCATGCAAAGTGTCTTTCCCATCTATAGTTTCCACGAACCTGTCGAAATTATTATAAGCTAGACCCGTACATAGATTTGGTTTTTGTACGATATCGTAAGGACAATCTTGTGACTGAGAACTTGCGAAATACGTTGCTTCAGTTTCCAGCTCTTCAGTAGCAGTGTAGCTGCAACAATGACCATATCTGTTCACAATATCCACGACATTTCTGCTACTCGTCAAGCTTTTCAAAGCCATTGCAAGTGTAACATGTTTAGCGGTTTTTATTCGCCCTTTTGTCACTCCATAAATACAGTCTTGTGCGTACGACTTGACCAATCGTTTTCGATTCATACTTTCTTGTCGGTGTTGATATGTACCGCTAAGCAGTGTCGAATAAAAAAAAGAAATAATGTTGGGTATTTCGCATTCTCCTTCTATAAGATTTTTAACAGTGATGTTATTGGGCATTTTTGTAGGCGTTATTTTAAATATTTGGCTTCGCAAAATTAAAGCAATTCTTTGAACGTCTTCATAAAGCGATAACTCTTCTAAACCACTGTCTGATAAATGGTCAACACCGACAGGGGCAATGATCTTTTTTTGTTTTTCAGTGAATATATTAATTTTTTTTTCGTACGTATTTATCAATTTTTGTTCTAAATAATTGGCAAAAAATGCATTCGGTGGCGAGTTAAAACGTTTCGTGTACTCCTCGGTAAGACGATCTACGTATATCGTATGTAACTGCTTCAGAAACACACATTTGTTATTATCAATAACGAATTCGTTGATGAAATCACAAACTTTTGTATACGAAATGGTATGACATTCTCGTTCATGATGATATTTGGTTTTTTTCTTGGGTACAGCACGTTCACATGTACAGACGAAATTATTGAAGCATGAAAGGTGATAAGCAATCAGACGATTGGAATGTAAAAAATTGTCAACTTTATCAATAATTTTGAAATTATTGGCGTTCCTTGCATAAGATTTTATCTTATCCGCAATGCTGTTATTAGCCGATACGTGCAATTTTTGAAAAACTGAATGGACTTTTTTTCTTTTTTTGTCACAAAATATACACGTCAAGTCGATACTTTTTCTATTTCCTGAGTCGACGTTGGTTTCATCCGGATTCGCAAGAATATCTTCATCACTGAAAGATGTTATTAGCATAAAAATTAATGAAAATTTATTTTACTTAGAATATTATAGTTGTATAACAATTAAAGCATGATTTTAAAACGTGTCATTTGAAATGAATATAGAATACCGATCAAAAGTTCGGGATCACTCATTACGATTACAAGCATAACTTCAAATTAATAAGCATAACTTCAAATTAATATATCTGTAGTAAAACAAGGGACTTGAAAAAAAAATTTTGAATGACATGAAAAGAAAGCTCTTTTTCTCTACTTTGAAACGCTATATTTTAAATTTTCAAAATCACTTGTTTTACTTGAGATATTTTAATTTAAAGTTATGCTTGTAACCGTAAAGAGTGATCCCGAACTTTTGATCGGTACTGTATACATGAAATTGTTTTAAAAAAAATTATTTATTTACAATTGTAAATTTTTAACTTGTTATAATAATTATCAAAAGCCACATCAGTGAAATAATACTATACTTAAGGGGTAACACACCACTGTAGAGCGTCGAAAAGTAACCTAATTTTAAGAATTTTTTTCAGGAAAAGTATAAAAGAAATGACAAATATGTTTATAGGTCTCTATTACCTATACTTTCAAGAGTATAAAATAATTTTTTGAAGGTTATTAAAAAAAAAATGGCAGTTGCACAGCTGCGTGACGGGAACCTTTGCTGGTGAAAAGCGCTCCGCGGCCGGAAAGATTTCTGCTACAATTTTCTTCCTGGAACAAAAACCCAAAATTTTTTTATTTTTACATATAACAAGCTAAAGAAAGACGTAGGGAAATTTTTTTATATCACTTTTTGCAAAAATGGCGGACATTTCAAAAAAACTTAGAATTTTTGCCTAAAATAATAGGTACTAAATTGTTAATAACTAAAGAAATATGCAACATAAAAAAAATCTGTACGTCTTTCTCTAGATAATGATATTTAGAAGGTACTGTTAAAATTTCAAGTAAATCGGTAAAGATTTGAGTGAGTTACGTTTCCGGCCAGCTCAAAAAAAGTAGTTTTGAGAAAAACGCGTTTAAAGTTTTACTTATGATAAAATCATAGAATTTTTTGTTATATCTTTCATCTGCAATGCCTGCGCCATACAATTGGCCTTCCAAATTGATATTTTCTTGTTCCTGTTCCTTTCTGCTCGATTGTGCGGCCCGCCTAGCTGTTTTTGCTGCGTCAGACAATGATAGTTCAGCCAGTGATACGCGGCGTGCGTCGGCTTCGGTGCAGAAATTGTAGCAGTTTGATCCAATTTGAATGCCCAAAACTTGCATAATCTCCATTATGGTTAACATTCCACGTTGTACACGCAGACAGCAATATGTGTGACAATATCCAAAACTGTCTTGCCACTTGAACGCGCTTTAGGAGCCATCGCCCAGACTGTTGAGTTGAAACTCTCGTTGCTATTTTGAGTATAGCCACCTATGCAGCGAGTGAGAAGATTGTCACTGCTTAAGTCCTCGTAGATTGGCTTAATGGCTTCGAATACTTCTGGGGAAAGAGGTGGTTTATGATGATGTTCTTCCAAGGTATTAGCGGCTTTCATTCGCTGCCACGAGCACCACGAATCTTCACCGGGCGGACATCTTTCGTGCTGCGGCTCTTCGTCCGTAGAAATTTTGTGATACAGCGTTGCCCATATGTCGTTCCGCATTTTTTCTATCGAATCGTGATTTCGACGTATCGCCAGACCATAATAAATCGATAATTCGTCGATTAATTTTCCGGTTAATTTTCCTTTTCCCCCTAAGCCTTTTTTAACTTTTTTTAAATTGCGTAAACGAGTTCCCATACGCTTTTGCACGTGATCTACGCATTCCTTTTTTAGGACAGTAAAATTTTCATAAGGCTCAGAATCTAAAATACCTTTAAACGTTTTGGAATCGCCATCTCCAATGTAGTTAGCATATTTCACTTGATATAATTCTTCAGAGCGCTGAAATATTTCGATTACTGCGTCGACTTCTATTTTACCGGCTGATCCCTCATGATTTGCATTACACTCGCTTGCGTGAGTTTCAAGCCATTCTGAATATTCTGTAGTGTCAGATTTTTTTCCCCAATATTCACACTGCTTGCAGTACTTGGATTTTACTACAATATCGACTACTTTTCCGCTATACCAGCCAATCAGAGAAACTAAACCGAATAACGAAGAAAATCCGCGTTTGCGCCACGTTCCATCGCCAGATACAGTTATTCCGTGTGTTTTTCCTTTTTCAATTGATAATGTTTTTTCTTTTTCAACTGCATTTTTCATAGAATTTGTGCAAACAGCTTTTGTTCCAATAGAAATCGTATTAAGTATTTTATCGTAAAATGACTGAAAAATTGGCCGTGGTAAATCCATAAATGCGCAAAACTTCATTATTCCATTCAGTCCAATTCCAAGCAACCGCATTGCAAGAATAATTCTGCGATTGATTTCGTAGCCGTTGTTGATATATGGGCAATTTGGCACCTCCGTTTTGTCGCAGTTATCACAGGAAATTATTATTTTGAAACCTAAGCCGCGTTGTCCACTTTCTGTGAATTTTACATTCGATTTGCACTGTTTGCACACAACAACATTCGAAATAGCACTAAAAACTACAATAAAGTTTATTTAGTGGTAGCCAACAGTAGCATCTACTTCAATGTTGTATTTTTTAGCAGATTGTTGTAATTTTTTTGCAGATGTACTAACATACGTATCTTTCGTCTCCAATTCAAAACGGTTTAACGGTCGTTTACTTGATGCTTTTGCTCTTTTTTCATATCCGCTACTTCGTTTGATTCCTTTTCGATCACGATTCACTTTGTCTTCACTCATGATGTAAATTTGTATTTGTATATTTAAAAAATAGTAACAAAAAACCACAAAATTTAACTAAATACAGAGTAGAAAGCCAAGCGTGCGTCGTACGAATAGCCTCGTGTTCAACGGTTCAAGTGACACTGCACTAAAACTTCTCTACGTTAGTATTACAATCGCCATCTATGATCACCATAGACGAAACAAGTACGAAACGACATCTGTTAGTGTATTAGAGAAGTTAGAAATCAAAAGGAAAGTCATTAGGCTGTACACTTCCAGCAGGTATCTACGTGCCGCAGGTAGTCGTTTCGGAGCAGTCCGACGCGCTTGGGAAAGAGCTCGGAATTTCAAAGAAAAAAAATTTGTACAGGTATAAAACTTTTTTTGCCTTATTCTACAAGGTTCAAAGCATCTTTTAAGCCAATAAAAAAAAATCGATTTTTTGAAAATTCTACAGTGGTGTTACCCCTTAAGTAATTGCCCGAAAATATCAATTTCCAATAGAAAAGTATTATAATGATTTATTTTATTTAATTATACTTTTAAAAAAATTTTTTTTTTAATTTTTTGTTTTTTTTATTTGTAGTTTTGTAATTTACAATTTGATCTTAAGTTTATTTATATTATAATAAAATTTTTAATTAATTAATTAAATAACGTAAAAAATAACAATTTCAATCGTGATTTAGTTAAAAATCTTTCAATCATTTTATTAAATACAAATGGAATTTAATTATAAGCAAATCACTACGCGCTTGGAGCAGCCGCGCGCGCTTGATCTTCGCACTTCAAACGACTGCTGACTGCGTCAGTCCCATTAAACTGAAGTCTGACCGTTTTCTTCCTTCATTATACGCAATAATTTAATAGTTTCTAAATTTTCAGCTATTTCGAAACAGTTTTACTGACCTAATTATTGCGACCACTTATGCGAGGTGCTGACTCGCTGCGTCCCATAACTGTGCGGTCTGACCACTTTCTAACGGTTTTTTATATTATTTATTAGTTTCTCACAAAAGAGCATCGGCAAGCCCCCTGCAAAAAATGCCCGTTTTCGGTACCTTGATTTTTGAAACTTTTTTTATGCCAAATGGTTACTTATGATGACCCAATAATCCCTGCAAAATTTTAAGAGGAGCATACGCCCCGTTTAAGAAATATAGGGGGTCAAAGTTGATCATTTCCAATCAAAAAATATAGCAGCTTCACATTTATACTCCAATAATAATGTCCAAAAAATTCAGCCGAAATGGTTCTTTTAAGATTTTTGGCTGCTGATTACGAATCTGAAGTCAGATTTTAAAAATTCAAAATGGCAGATTTAATATGACGGACGAATTTTTCTTAAATTCATCGGATTCACTTGAAACTCGTTACTCGGGGGTTTTTGGGGTCGCTGATTACGAAATTGAAGTCAGTTTAGAGAAATTCAAAATGGCGGATCCAATATGGCGGACTGATTTTTTCACAATTCATCGGATTTACTTGAAACTCGTTACTCGGGGGTTTTTGGGGTCGCTGATCACGAATCTAACGGTGAACTAACTTTTAACCAACACTAAATCTTCTTTGTCACTACATTAAACCTACATAGAACCTATTTTGTCCTACAATGGACCTATTTTTCCTTACATTGGACCTATGTTCTACCTAGGAGCGGTGAGCGTCGAGCGGACTGAGTCTCGTTTTAAACAGTTCGGCCTAGAGTTACGAAACCCTGAAAACAAAAGACGATCAGCAGATCATCATTTCATTAACATTCCATTGTGTATTTGGTTTCTTGGATACGGACAATATCATGAAATAAGTACACCTAACCCTGGAATATGTGACGTTTCTATAACTATACCTAAGGAAAAGCCACAACCAATGCAAACAGAAAACTAAAGAACCTACATTACAACTTGCCTTTGCTGGCTGGATTGTGCATTACATCTTGCCTTCGTTGGTTGGATTATTACAACTTGCCTTTGCTGGCTGGATTGTCGATTACATCTTGCCTTTGCTGGCTGGATTATGCATTACATCTTGCCTTCGTTGGTTGGATTATTACAACTTGCCTTTGCTGGCTGGATTATGCATTACATCTTGCCTTCGTTGGTTGGAATATTACAACTTGCCTTTGCTGGCTGGATTGTCGATTACATCTTGCCTTTGCTGGCTGGATTATGCATTACATCTTGCCTTCGTTGGTTGGATTATTACAACTTGCCTTTGCTGGCTGGATTATGCATTACATCTTGCCTTCGTTAGTTGGATTATTACAACTTGCCTTTGCTGGCTGGATTGTCGATTACATCTTGCCTTTGCTGGCTGGATTGTCGATTACATCTTGCCTTTGCTGGCTGGATTATGCATTACATCTTGCCTTCGTTGGTTGGATTATTACAACTTGCCTTTGCTGGCTGGATTGTCGATTACATCTTGCCTTCGTTGGTTGGATTATTACATCTTGCCTTTGTTGGATATATTGGATCCGCCATTTTGAATTTTTAAAATCTGACTTCAGATTCGTAATCAGCGACCCCCAAAACCCCCGAGTAACGAGTTTCAAGTGAATCCGATGAATTTAAGAAAAATCAGTCCGCCATATTGGATCCGCCATTTTGAATTTTTAAAATCTGACTTCAGATTCGTAATCAGCGACCCCAAAAACTCCCGAGTAACGAGTTTCAAGTGAATCCGATGAATTTTGAAAAAATCAGTCCGCCATATTGGATCCGCCAATTTGAATTTTTAAAATCTGACTTCAGATTCGTAATCAGCAGCCAAAAATCTTAAAAGAACCATTTCGGCTGAATTTTTTGGACATTATTATTGGAGTATAAATGTATATTTTTTGATTGGAAATGGTCAACTTTGACCCCCTATATTTCTTAAACGGGGCGTATGCTCCTCTTAAAATTTTGCAGGGATTATTGGGTCATCATAAGTAACCATTTGGCATAAAAAAAGTTTCAAAAATCGAGGTACCGAAAACGGGCATTTTTTGCCGATGCTCTTTGAGCCATTACAAAACACTTTTATCGCACTTAATAATTTGACCTTGTAACGATGCGCCCCTGACGTAAGACATCGTTCCCGGCTATCCACCCGCCGGATGCCGCCCGACCGATCCTCCGTCGGGCGGGGACAGGGCGCGGTGCGCCCACATTTTTAAACGCTTCCACCGACCCCGTGTGCGCGGATAAACCGCAGCACCGGGGCCTTCTCTTCGCGCGGCCACGACCGCCTCCGAAAAGGGCCGAGCCACGCCGAAGGCGACAGCGCGTTCGCATGTCCCCCACCCGACGCGCCTGACGACCGGCCCCCCTCCCATCAGACCCGCCGCGCCGGGGTATATAAGCCGGCCCTCCGGCAAGAGACGGCACTTCGTCTACCTCATAGCATTCCGTTGCTCCTGGCGAAGCCTACCTTCCATATCCTAGGACGACGCGCAAAACGAGGTCCAGAGCGTGGGCCTCTACTGAGGGTTCTCAGAGTGTCTCCGAACATCCATCGCATTTATTCCCGACGGCTACGGCACCGCGAGGTCGAGCGTGCTCGTCCTCGTAGCGAGGGTTCTCACGACCGTAACCCCAGGCCTCCACAATCCTCCGCTGTACATATCGCGCTCCCGCCCCGATCTCGACCCTTAGCATTATATTCGTTTGTACTATACCGCGTTGCGTTAGCGTCTTTATACTCCATGTAAAATCCGCGTTCGTGATCTCTATACCGCGTTGCGTTACCTTCTTTGTAAAATCAGCGTTCATCATACCGGCCGCCCGAGTGCATATGCACTACCGCTTGTAATATACCGCGTTGTGTGAGTCTCTGTAAAACCCGCGTTCGTTATACCGATACCGCGTTGCGTTATTCTATTCACATGCCAGTGCACCTGCACTGCCGCTTGTAGTATACCGCGTTGCACTATGATCGATGTGTAATCCTGGATCCCGAGCTAAGTAAATAAAATAACTAATACGTGTGTACTGTAAATTGACTACTGTCTCTGGGCCTTTCATCGAACTCCAGATCCCGCAAGCTAGCCCGCGTTCGATAAAGTCAGGCCGTTACAACCTATTTCAAAGCGCGCCGACGCCAGGTGTCCCAGTACCTGACCTTGCGAGTGGGTGCTGACTCATGTACACCCGCAATATAACGTTATGTGAAAAAATCAGCCATTACAAAACTCTTGCAGTTTTTTAACGCCAGCTCTCGGGCTAATATGATATCGTCCCCGGTATCCTTACGCCAAGAATGAGGCGCCGAGGCGCTCGATATAACGCGAAATGATCCAACTATGCGAGGGAAAGTGCGGAATTACCGCGAGTAATAACGGGACGCAATAAAAGAGTAACGCAACTAATACCTAAACGCAAGTGTCTGAACGCAAATCAGATCCTGACGCGAATATTCATGGGACACACAAGAACAGGCTTACGCGAACGATGCGAATAGCTTCGGACAGGCCTAACGCGAATGATCACCGCGTGAGTAACATGAAAAGGGGAAAAGATCTACGCGAGTAACATCACTCATATTCTCACGTTAATAACGCGAATAATAGGCTAATGCGCGCGGTAATGAGTCCCAGCGCGAGCAACTCTAATAGAATCTGACGCGAGTATAATATCCTAACGCTAATCGCACGAATGCCGTTCTAACGCGAACGACACGAATAATTCCTAACGCGAGCAATACAAACCATAATCTAACGCGGTAATACGGGAGCATAATTATCACGGTTATCGCACGTGAAGTCTTAATTCGTTACGTTTTGGTCGAGATCTCCAGAAGTCTCTATCGCGATCGCGATTCCGCGGCCACGCTACCATCCCGATGCCCTGGGCTCTCGTTCTCGATCACAGATTTACAGGCGGTTAACGGATAATACATTTCGCGGAACAGCTCGCGTTTCACCCAGCGGAAGCGCGCACTGGGGCGGTGTCGTG
The DNA here is from genome assembly GCA_035220575.1 of Temnothorax rugatulus. NCBI lineage: Eukaryota > Metazoa > Arthropoda > Insecta > Hymenoptera > Formicidae > Temnothorax > Temnothorax rugatulus. The sequence goes on along the minus strand of JASTWL010000708.1, from coordinate 51,997 downwards.
GCTTGACATAAACGGAATTGAATACGGGCAACCTCACCGGTAGAAAACCTCCTCCTCGGGCTCCTCGCCGTCGTCACGTCCACCAGACTATCGCTGTTAGTAACGCTCTAAGCTATCGCCGGTTCCGGAGGTTCGGACAAGTCGTTCGAGGTTTGCGTACGCCGCAGGACGATCAGAGAGTGTCGCCGAAAATTCGCTCGATAACGAGATCGATGCGGTCGCCCCTCTCAGGGCGCGCGGACCAATCGGGGCGCGAGCTCGCAATTTCGCAGGATCCCAGCGCAGGGTCGGCGCGAGCGGATTTTTCGAGGGTGCGCAACGGTCCCTCGGCGGCGCAGCAAATTATTCGCCGTGGTCTTCGGCAGTCGACAAGCTTCCTCGTGCCTTGCACGCCTCCAGCTCGACCCTGGGGCGGTGGCCAGCCACCCCGCGGGCCGGTATGCTGTGGAGGCCGATGGTTGCAGTCAGGTTTACCCCCGGTACCTGGGGCCCTGTGATCGGCCGTCTCGCCTGCCGCTGCTGCATGCGCCGTGCCTGTCTGCCTCGTTGGCGCCACCCGCGGTCCCCGTGGCTTCCGCTCCTGCCGTACATCCTCGTGTCCTAAATCCTCCTCGACTTTGCGTTGGCGGAGACTCTCCTGTAGAAGCTCGTTGTGGCTCGGTAGAGGCGCCGCGTATTTTACAAAAAAAGACAAAAGAATCAGAATGGCTATCGCGATTATTTTTGTGGCCCTCTGGAGATCTCGCGGTGGCCTCCCTGGGTCGTCCCGCGGCGCAAAATTCCGCGCTTTGTGACGGCGGCGGGGCGCCGTCACGCCGCGGCGAGCCGCAACGTCACAATGTATATACCATATATCGACTCTTTCCCTACCCTACGTTATTATTATTATTATTATTATTTTGCGGTGATCGCGATAGCGATGAAGCGCGTCGATCATACCGGTTATGGCGCGCGCAACGCGATTCTTCAAAGACACAGAGAGAGAATATCGGGGAAAAAAGGATAGAAAAGTACAGTAACGGACGAAGTTTTGTAGGTTCTTTTTTCTCTTTTATTTTTTTTAAAATGATATCGAATTACAACAATTTCTCGTAATTCCCGAAGCACAGAGCGGCTAATTCGCAATTGACAATGTCATTGCGATCGAAAAATTCGCTCTCGCGTATCGCTCTCGGGACGTTCGCGGGATCCGTCATGGTGGCCGCAATAGCGATGAAGCGCGTCAGTTTTGCGTCGATCATGCCGGTTATCGCGCGCAACGAGGTCACGAGTCGGTTGACGCAAAGGTCGAGGTCGAACATACGGAGCACGGCGTTCATCGATACGATCATACGAGTCGTGGGAGTTTCCAAGCGTAGGGTCGATAGATTATTAATCTTTCCAAATCGTAATGTTAAATGTCCGTTTTCAATGCACATCGGTGGTGGAACGCGCTCGTTCTTGCCGCGCTGTAGATGTGACAACACCGCGTGGTTTTGATCGACGAGTTCCTTCCATGTTTCAGACGAGAGCGTGATCTCCTTGCCGTGGCAATCCCCTATGACGATGTGCACGTAGCACGGGAGTACGGCTGTGATACCGACGTCTATGAATTTATATCCCGTCTTTGTTAATAGGTATCTTCTTTCCAGAATTCTCACCGGATGACGTTCGGCGTCGCGTTTCGAAGTACTGGCGTCGTCGTGACTGGAGATAGAAAAAAATTATTATTATATCTTAGGCAAGCGATACGGGATCGTCGCGAACTTACCGCATGTTTTTCCATGAGTCGACGTTGCCTCGATTCGGAAACGGAGTCTCTAATTCCATCGATTGCTCGTTGACTCTTCTTCTTCTTTTTTTCGCGCTACCGACACGGTTCTCGAGATCGTCGCTGGTTTGGCGCTGTTCAAAATACGGGGCGTGTAACGTCGAGCACATCTCTCTTTCTTTTTTCTCCGTTGTCGCGGTGCGGTTGACGGATCACGCGAGAATGAGTCGTTTGACGGAAGTCGAGGCGGAATATAGTTTGAATAAATAAAATTATGCTTCCCCCTTTCATTAATGTTCTCAGGAGCGGTACGTAAAAAAAGGGTGGTTACGCCGAATCGTTCTATTCTTCCTCTTCTCTATTCGACGTCTCCTGCACGAACGCGTCAATTCGAACGAACCGACTCAATAGATCTCGCAGTTCCATCATCAGTCCGTCTCTCGGGCAGGTAATACCGAGGATCCCCAGATCAAATTTGCCGGATGCTGTTACGGTTTTCGTGAATTCGTTGAATCTGTAGAATCGGTTTTTACTGATGAAGTATAGATTACCGTCGATGTATCGAAAGGCCGACGATACGCTGTGAGGTGTTCCCGGAAATATCATTTCAATGTGGTAGAACTTAACGATATTCATCGAACAATCTATCTCGCCCACCAAATTATCGTTGTATATGATGAAAGTTCGTCCTTCGTTCGTGTTTAGCACGGCGTTGATCTTCGTGTTCGCGTCGGGAATTCCGAGATCTGTGTAGGGTTGTAACCGGACGCGGTCAGTTATAGGCTCGGGATGCGCAAAATATCTGCCTTTTCACGGTCGCCACTCGGTTTCACCTTCAACCCACCGAGAAGGATATGGTAAGTATCAATCAAATTATTCGAATAACTAATCTATCTTATTTTCAGGTTCCCGCCAACGATGGATGAGCACCACTGCTGTACCAGGATACCAGCTTCGCCGCAGACCAGGATCACCGACGATGGACTTCGATGGATCAACGACGACGTATGAAGTAAGTATAGGGTAAGTATTTCGAAATAATTGTTGATAAATATTTATAATAAATAAAACATTTATTCATTTAATTATTCACAGATGTTGTTCACAATGGTCACTCGCCACGAACGGCCGCCCGTAATCCTCTCTTTAGTATCGTGAAGATTGACAGCTCGCGATGCTAGAATTTTCTAACAAGTAACACTACCCAAGTGTAAATCGCCGATTTGGATAATTTTTTAATATGTTTTAGTAGACGTAAAAATAAGACATACGTATTTTTTTTATCGGCGGAAAACCATATTTAGGGTGTGAAACACCCCTTTGAATTTATGGGTATCGATTTAATTGTTTTGTATATAAGGATTCAGTATTTTCGGCCCGAACCAAATAAAATAGTTGCATTATCAAGAGATATGAAAAATGAAAAATTTTCGACTCGGTTCGATCATTTTTAGGGGGTAAACCACCCCCTGTATTTGAAACAAAAATTAAAAAAATGCCCAGATAATTGCAAATTTCATTCAAAAATTTTGAAAAAAATATATGTTACACTCGCATCCAAAACAAAAGTGAGACTGTTTGAGGATTTAAGGGTGACCACCCTTTTATCGAATTTCTTACGTAACATTTAAAGGACCCCGGGCCCAGCCATAGGGAAAAGGGATTCTGGTCAAATTGGTTGAAACTGTAGTATGTTGTACTTCATAATCTCCTGATCAAAAGTGTTAATGGGCACGAAGTCCAAAACCATCTACTTTTTGAGTTATCAGACGTTGAACATGGTAAAAATGAGGATATGGGGATATTTTATTTTAGAGTATCCACGGCAATAATTCTTTCGGGTCGCATTTTTATGTGTGTCACGCATGTGTGTGCGCGCGCGCGTGCGCGTGTGCGTGTGAGGATAGGTGCACTTGGACACGGTACATTTGGACACCGTTCATTTGGACACGGTCATTTGGACACCATCAATTGGACACCGTTTATTTGGACACGGTTCATTTGGACACCGTTCATTTGGACACGGTGCATTTGGACACCGTTCATTTGGACACGGTGCATATGGACACCGTAAAAAATACGGCCTGTGCAGTTGGACACCGTAAAAAATGCGGCCTGTGCAGTTGGACACCAAAATGCGCTATCTGTGCAGATGGACACGAAAATGCGCGACTTGTGTAGTTGGATACCGAAACGCGCGTGCATGGGGGGGTGCGGGGGGGGGGGCAAAGCCCCCCCGCTCATGCTTACAGCGAGGTACATTTCCTACCCGGGCACGCCGAAGGCGTGTCCTAGGGGGGGTGCGGGGGGCGAAGCCCCCCTGCCCACGCGTCAACCCCACCCACACCGCCATGTGCACGGGGGGCTGCGGGAGGGCAGAGCCCCCCCCCCCCCGCCCACACTCCCAGGTTCACTCACACTGACCATGGGGGGGGGGGTGCAGGGGGGGCGAAGCCCCCCCGCCCACGCATGTACTTTGATGTATTATATAAGATATATTGACGAGTAGGGATGCAATAATATTAACATAATTTATGAATAATTTGTCTATTATTTTCGTGGCTGCGATCCGTTCGCTGAATCACGAATTATTATTACATAAATACAAAAGTAATTAAATTGTAATATATTAGTGATTTTTAAACAAAGTTTGACACTGCGGGGACTCAAACTCATCGGCCGCAAATAATAAAATATTACGCGCATACTTTACTCTACCGTCGTAGCGTATCGCCAACGACGCCAATTCTTGCCCGAAACGGCCGAAACAGCGAAAAAGCTTGAAAGTCATATGTTTGTCTCCTTCTAATTACTTTTGTAATTATGTAATAATAATTCGTGATTCAGCGAACGGATCGCAGCCACGTAACATCAACGAGCGACCCTAATCACATACATTGACTACACATTAACCAGTCCTTTTCAGGGATGATGTACAAAAGATGTACAAGATCCGATCGCGCAACCTCCACGCGGTGTACATTGGGTGATGCTAATGCCGACGGTGCACTGATTATAAGAATATACACATACCTACAATCACATGCACATACACAGGCATACCTCCCCCCCTCCACACACACACGCACATACACAGACATATCCCCACACACACACACATACATATATAATACATCAAAGTACATGCGTGGGCGGGGGGGCTCCGCCCCCCTGCACCACCCCCCCCCCATGGTCAGTGTGAGTGAACCTGGGAGTGTGGGCGGGGGGGGGGGCTCTGCCCTCCCGCAGCCCCCCGTGCACATGGCGGTGTGGGTGGGGTTGACGCGTGGGCAGGGGGGCTTCGCCCCCCCGCACCCCCCCCTAGGACACGCCTTCGGCGTGCCCGGGTAGGAAATGTACCTCGCTGTAAGCATGAGCGGGGGGGCTTTGCCCCCCCCGCACCCCCCCCATGCACGCGCGTTTCGGTATCCAACTACACAAGTCGCGCATTTTCGTGTCCATCTGCACAGATAGCGCATTTTGGTGTCCAACTGCACAGGCCGCATTTGTTACGGTGTCCAACTGCACAAGCCGTATTTTTTACGGTGTCCATATGCACCGTGTCCAAATGAACGGTGTCCAAATGCACCGTGTCCAAATGAACGGTGTCCAAATGAACCGTGTCCAAATAAACGGTGTCCAATTGATGGTGTCCAAATGACCGTGTCCAAATGAACGGTGTCCAAATGTACCGTGTCCAAGTGCACCTATCCTCACACGCACACGCGCACGCGCGCGCGCACACACATGCGTGACACACATAAAAATGCGACCCGAAAGAATTATTGCCGTGGATACTCTAAAATAAAATATCCCCATATCCTCATTTTTACCATGTTCAACGTCTGATAACTCAAAAAGTAGATGGTTTCGGACTTCGTGCCCATTAACACTTTTGATCAGGAGATTATGAAGTACAACATACTACAGTTTCAACCAATTTGACCAGGATCCATTTTCTCTATGGCTGGGCCCGGGGTCCTTTAAATGTTACGTAAGAAATTCGATAAAAGGGTGGTCACCCTTAAATCCTCAAACAGTCTCACTTTTGTTTTGGATGCGAGTGTAACATATATTTTTTTCAAAATTTTTGAATGAAATTTGCAATTGTCTGGGCATTTTTTTAATTTTTGTTTCAAATACAGGGGGTGGTTTACCCTCTAAAAATGATCGAACCGAGTCGAAAAATTTTCATTTTTCATATCTCTTGATAATGCAACTATTTTATTTGGTTCGGGCCGAAAATACTGAATCCATATATACAAAACAATTAAATCTATACCCATAAATTCAAAGGGGTGTTTCACACCCTAAATATGGTTTTCCGCCGATAAAAAAAAATACGTATGTCTTATTTTTACGTCTCTACTAAAACATATTAAAAAATTATCCAAATCGGCGATTTACACTTGGGTAGTGTTACTTGTAAGTATCGACGGTTCGAGAACGTTGACTAATTCGTTGTTAAGTGGTAACTATGTACCTCTCACTTCCTGTTATGAGTGAGCACTTAACGCGTTTCGCGGGCGTTACCGGTTGTTGTGGATGACGGCGGCACTTCGAGAATGTTCGCGTGTCGAGAATATTCTAAGTCCCGATCGACTTTCGAGAATATTCTAAGTCCCGAACTCTCTACTCGCTCTCGCAGCGTGTTGCCGCTTCGACGATCCCCGATAGACTGCCTCGAGCTGTGTCGCTCGCTCCGGCTCCCCACCTTCGCGCGGTGCTCCCACTCCGCGCTTTCTCCTTCGAGAACGTTCGCGTACGGCGTAGTAAATCACATGCGATCCCCTAGTGCAAACGTTCTAGAAGGCTCTGGCTGAAACTTCCACCGCCAGTACATTCTCGAAGAGCCTCTCTCCCGGTGCCGCTGCACCAGGTTTCCACTTTTCGCCGAATCGGTCTTACCTCGACGTCCACCTGTGCGCAGCCCTACACGGAGGTCCCTGATCACGCTCCCGTGGGTTTTCCCAGGAGAAGATGTCCGGGTGACATCGGAGGTCTCGGCCGTTGACGCCGACCCTATAGCCGCGATATTCCGAACCTGGTAGACGTCCTCCGGTACCGCGTTCCCGGAGAAGATGCCCCTGGTCCTAACTCGCTCGCTCGCCTTCGGAGTTTCACGCCGACCCGATATTTGCGTTTACTAGGTGTCGACTTCGTCGCTTCCGTCGACTCGTCTCGGGGATGACGCTCGCACGCCGTTTTCGCGTTCCCTCGCATGGGCCTCGACGCCGACCCCATCGCTCCGTCTCCCAGGTCTCGCGCATCGCGAATTTCGCGCTTCTTCCCGGAGAAGATGTCCCCGTCGCTCGTTTCCCCGCGCGTTCGCGCGCATCGACGCCGACCTGTGGGCGCGGCGTACTAGGTCTTTGGCGGCGTTCCTGACTCGCTTCGCCTCGTGGCGGACTCCCCGTTTCGGCGTTCGTCACCGCTGCGTCACACCTTGGCGCCGACCGGTGGGCGCCGCGTACCAGGTCCCGACAAATGAATCGAACTTATTTCGCCTCGCAGCGGACTTACCGTTTCGCCGTTTTCTACCGCCGACTCGTACTTCGCCGCAAACTCACCCGGATGATATACCACGTGTCGCGGAACCGTATCGCGTCCGAATGACTTGAAGATTACGCGTGGCTCCGCTCCCATTATCGCGCTGACCGGGACTGACTCGCGCGTCCAAATAACTAAGTCCCGTCTGAGCCAACATCTCTGATAGAATGAAAATGATAGAACTTGGTCGCTAAATGCGCCGATGCCCTACGGCGGGCGCTCTATATATGACTTAATCAGCTACTCGGCCAACGGGCCTTTACTTATACTATTTCTTACAGCTAAGTGCGCCGGACGGGATTTCTCGCTAACTTTATTATCTGATTGACTCCCCGTCCTCGGGACGCTCTACTATCTGGGAACTGAGTCCTCCAGATTACTTGGGCTCCCTGCTCGGATCGCAGGGCTCGGCTTCGCCCTTCGTTATGTGATCTGGTGTTTCCGGCCTCGCCGGAGATGCCTCTCTGGTTGCCCCACTGGTCTCCTCCTGCCGGATCGTTGCCGCTGGGACCCTGTCGAGAACGATCATTGGGGACCCCGCTCGCGCGGGACGCGACCTCTTAGCGGGCGGTCGCAGGGTCTCGGCCAAGTTGACACTAGCGTTACACGCGGATAAGTGATCATGTAGCTCATATTGCCTGCGAACAGCACGATATTGCCCGAGGGTGCCCGATACGCTGACGTTAGATGCGTGAAATTCTTAGGAAGAAATTTCATGTAGTTCGTCAATAGTAAGGGTTTCTTGTAAGTTTTTCCGCCTATATCGATCGACCACATGTACCGTTCGTGCGAGATGTACAATCGACCGTTCATTATCAGTACGGTATCCATGTTTCGCAAGGTGCACAGATCCGTCTCGACGTCTTTCGTAGTCGTCGTCGTCGTCGTTGTCGTTGGGGTAGTCGCCGGTGTCATGGTCGTTAGTTTTGGAAATTTAGCATTTTCTTTAGCGCCGTACAGGTGTTGAATGGAAAGAACGTCCTCTAGACTGAGTTCAACGGAAAATGTATTTTCAGGCACGGTCGCGTACATTATTGAATTTTCGCGGGGGCTGTGTGGCAAGCCTAAAGCGTGACCGATCTCGTGCGTTAGCGTGTAAAGTAAATTGTACGTTCCAAAAATTTCATCGATTAACGGTAGAGTTTGTTTATTACCAGCCAGGGATTCAACGTCAATTTGAAATTTCCGCATATACGTACATCTCCATTCGATTTGATCACCGGAACTATCGGCGTAGCCCACTCACTCGCGCCTACAGCTTCAATATGCCCCAGCGATTCCAGTCTATTTAAGTCTTTCTCTACTTTCTCTTTAAGGGCAAAAGGTACATGTCGAGCCTTTAGCGCGACTGGGCGGGCCCCGCTCTTTAATTTTAGTGACAATGTTCCCTTATTATAATGACCGCCCCCCCCCCCCCCCCGTCGAATAGTGCTGGGAACATTTTTATTAAGTTTTCCGCGATAGTAGACCCATTCAACATATTTATTTCTACGACCCTACGACTACTATTTTCGAACGGCCACATTTTAAGTGCCTTGAGCCAATCTCGTCCGATCAAGGTCGGCCCGTTCGACGGCATCACATACAAATCAAGACGCGCTGCATTGCCTTTCGCTACAACCATTACCTTTTTTAACACGCCTACCGGATAAATTACAACACCGCCGTAGCACTTTAGTGCTAGGCTCGTACGCTCTAAAGGCGTTCTCTTAAAGTATTTCTGTCTATTTGCTTCACTAATCACTGCCACATCTGCTCCCGTATCCATTTCCATGGCGATGTGGACTCCCTCGATTTGGACGTCCACCAGGACTGGGTCCACTCGGCGGTCCGGTGGCGGGTTTCCTTCCGTCCGGTTGACACATGTGACCAAGTTGAAAAAATCGCCTCCCCTAGCCACGTCCAGGCGGTTCTCCTCCCCGTCGTGAATGTTAGCTGCTGCCTCGATGCTTGCTGGCTGGTATTTCGTTCCGCTGTTTTCTCGCCAGTGCCTTCGCCTCTTATTCCAGTTGCGCCTCTGCACATGATTCGCAGATGACCTCGCTTGTTGCACAAATCGCAAATTTTGTCTCAGTGTCTGCAGGTCCTGTACCAGTGGTTTTTTCCCCCACAGCAGTAGCACGTTTTCGGAACATCACCTTGTTGTCCTTCCTGTCCTCTTCGAGCCACACTTGATTTTTCTTTAGGCTGACGCTTGTGGTCGGGCTTTTTCCGTGGCTTTTTTCCTTTGGTCAGGAAATTTATCTCCTGTTTCGCCTGTTCTCCATGATTCAAACTTGCCGTAGTAGCCGCATTTTTTCTCGCCAGCTCACGACCTGCAGTTATCTTATACGCGGTGTCATATGTTAGTGCGTCTGTACGGAATAATTCCACTCTCGTGTCGTGGTCCCTCAGCCCACACACCAACTGGTCGCGTAACGCTCTGTCTCTGTCCGCGAAGTTGCAGTGGAGTGCCATACTCTTCAATCTTGCCGCAAATTCGGCGACCGATTCAGTTGTCGTCTGTGTCGATTGGTGGAATTTGCAGCGTTCCATCGCCTCGGAGGGCTTTGGGCACAAGTGGTCTGTTACCAGCTTCGTCAATTCTGCGTATGACTTTGTAACTGGTTTTACCGGCGCACAAAGGTCCCTCACAAGCGTATACGTCTCTGCGCTTATTTTCGTCAACAGGACCGCACGTTTCTTATCCTCTGTAGTCACATCGGTAGCTATGAAGAACAATTCAAGTCGTTCTAAGAATACTTCCCAGTCGTCTCGTCCTAGCTGGAATTCGAGCTTTGTTGATGCTTTGTTTTCTGCCATGTTGTAGAGGTCATCGAATAACACTCGCGTTTGTTCTCTCTCCGTTATATTCTCTAACGCTTTCTCTTTCTTCGCCTTTTCACCTTCGCTTGTCTGTACCTTGCAGCCGACAGCTGAGTCAAGCCCAGCCGCCGCCGGCATGTCGCCGCCATTGCCCGTACCGGTGGCGATGTTTTCTAGCAGGGCCATCATGGAGGACGGGACACCCCGGGTAGTGCTCAAAAGGCACGCGCTGCTGATGAGCGTCGAAACCACTCGCGTGAGGATGCGCATCATGGCGGAAGAGGTGGACCGACAGGGCGAACCTACAGCCAGGGACGCCAACAATAATGACGACAACAAGTAAAGATAGGAGCGGCCGTCATTATGTAAAATTTAGGTTAAGTTTTCGCGTAGGCACTAACTGCCAATATAAGACTGACTAGGTTAAGGTAGAGCAATGACAGTACCTAGTCGTATAACGTCCAAAGATATTAATATAAGTTTATTTTGTAAGGACGTGATAATAATAATAAATGAATGTTTATTTTCCTTTGAACAAAACTCCCACGTTTAATTCCCATCGAAACATACGCTAAGGTTGTGTAAACGCGTAACTCGATAAAATTATACAACTTTGAGGTTAGATTAACACTCAGCGGAGTGAAAGAAATAGATTCCTAAAAGTGGAAAACCACTTTCGCGTAGAGGTCGAGCGCGAAGCGTAGAACACGATTCCGTAACTCACGGCGCGAAATTACGCGTAGTGCCGAAGATATAGCGAGAAAAAAGATGTCTCCTCACGAGCGACATCTGCGACACCTGGGACACACTGTGGAACAAGTCCCACGTCAATAGCGCACCAAGTACGCTACTTAGCGAACCAAGCATCATCTACAGGAATAAAGGTTACCGACGACCGTTAGGGATCGCGAGGAACGCAGCGCACACTTTCCCGTTAACGTAGGTCGACTGCCCCGGAAACGGGCAAACGGAGCGTCCTAGGACAAATTGGAGGTTACCGATGACCTCGAGGGGTCGCAAACAACAACATAGTCGAACGACATCCGCGTAGCACCAACGCCCGCGAAAATAGCGAACGGGGATAGATACGCGAAGAAGAACGACATAGGCATGTTCGGAGAGACGAGGGGAATGCGTAGAATCAATTCCGTTAGGATCGGACAAGTGCCCCAGGAAGTAACGAACCGGGACACTTCTCCTGGAACAAGCGTGATGAACGGTTGTACTAGGTCCTAAATAACAGCCCCGTAGGGTTGACGTCAACGTCCGACCAACGCCCCGGGAAATAGCGAACCGGAAGTCGGATCGAGAAAGTAAAACCGGAAATGGGTCCTAGGCGACCCAGAGAACGCGAATACGAAGTTGTTATTGCGATGCGAGGCCCAGGAGGCTACTTAGCGAACGCGTTATACAATCGAAGTGAAATTTGAAATGTAAACGCAATGACACACGCCCGTCACACCCATGATGCGAAATCGATGGATTTCCAACGTTAAAATTATAATATTGTAGGAGGGGATTACACGAGCGTGTGACAGTGCGATAAGGTAATTAGAATGTAACTAACGATAGCGCCATCGAAGATAAAGAGGCTTCGAGAACGCTATTGATTAATAAGTTGGTAATATTATACGGGAAACGTGTGTAAACAATCGCGACGAACGTGTATGAGGATCGATGTATGCGAAATGACGCGAGTCACCCGTTGTGTGAGGGAATATTCGAGAATAAGGCGAATATCTGCGAATAGCACACCCGGTGTATTATAGAACCTTCGAGAAGCGCATGAAAAACTTGTTTGCGACAAGCGAAGCACGAGCATGAGCTTACATACAGCGGGGGCACAATAGCGATACGTGAACACAGCTGGCGAATGCGTGACGCCGTGTGCGAACGACGCACGAACCGAAGGCGGACTCGAGGAGTCTCTCGCCGACCATGGTAAAGTGCGGACGTGTGCCGTGGTGCGAATATTCAATCCCGGTAAAAACGGAGTCTCCAAAAAGGAGTCTCTCGCCGAACGTGGTACAGTGCGGACGTACTGTGTAGCGAATCCGTAAAATGAAATCGGAGTCTCATCGTGAGAACGCGAACTTGCCATCGTTGAGCGAACAACGAGATATCCCGCGTGCGGAGCGAATCCGTTAAGTAAATAGTTAACCGGTTAAATAATTAATCGAGTAACGAGGCGTCGATCGCCGAATGCGGTACAGTGCGGACGTACCGAGTAGCGAACCCATCAACTCAATAATCGTATAGTGCGGTTACGCGTACGGAGCAATTGTATCTGAAACATAGAGGGAAAATAAATTAAATTTTACCCGATATCGTAACGAGTGAAAATCATTCACCTATCCTGTTCCCGAGATACCTATATACCTCACCTGTCGGCATCTCGATACGGAGATCCAACGGCGGTCCAGCGAAGGTCCCGAGGAAGCACGCGGTGCACAGCGGCAATCCCAAGACGGTCCAGCGGCAGTCCAGCAGCGGTCAATCCAGAGAGCCTGAAACAGAGGAAAGGGGATTAGCAAGGTCAACGAAAGGGTCAGTGATAATTATATTCATATCTTTCTCGGTGGGTAAAGATAAAACCGAGTGGCGACCGTGGTAGAATCAAATAAAATCGAGTCACATATATTACCGGCCCTCCGTCCGGTCACAACCTCACTGTCTAACGTTCCTCCACGTTTACTGTCGGCCGTCACTCTCACTTTGAAGGAAGGCCCCCTGGCCCTTCACCAGTTTGGCTAACTGCTTCCTCAAGTCGTCGATCGGTGTGTTCTCGGTGCACAATGCACCTCGATTCCGAAGGTGTTGAATTATCTCCCGTTTTGAGAGATAGTAAATCCACCCTGTTTTCACGCTCTCTTCTTTTGAGCCAGACATCCGGTTATGCTCTCACGTTCGTATTCGCACTTGTGTCCGTTATCCTCGTCGCCAAGATTGTAGTATACACGCTTTATTATGAAGTCGTTACACTTGTGCTGGCCGGAGAGGACTGAGCGCTCGTCGCCGGTGCGATCCAGGCTCACGCCGAAGACAACACGGGCGACACATGAACTACACGTGGCCACACTCGCTCCGTATGCTAACGTACATACATCACAAGCTGTATGTGCCACGGCTCCACTTTGTCCACGTGCACCTCCGAGACGAATGTAGGCTCTCCGGTGGGAAAGAACGCGTGAGCGAGCTCCCCGTGAATGCCGTCGAATGATGCACTACACATTTCGTTTCCTCGGGAGTTTAGCATCATGTGACGTCCCTCGCGAAACGATATCAGAATGTCAGGATTCAGCAAACTGCGCTCGAACGTCAACGACGAATTCGTCGCCCACAGATTGAACGCGGCTCGGGCCGTATTTAAGATCCTGTCGTTGGTCAGATGAAAGTTCCATCTGAGATGTTTCTTCGGCCATTTGTTCTTAAGCGGGGCGAACGTGCGCTCCGAAATGTCCACGACGCCGCATCGCGGTTTACGCATTTGATTCAGCGTCTCTTCGTTTAATTCGCCGTCGCCGGGTAGTCGATAGAATTCTTGAAAGAGCGAGATAGCTCGATGGAACTCCTGCGTACTGTTGTCGGATGATGAAAATCGCTGTACACCGTTGTCATCCAGATAGCCGTATTTTTGCAGATAACGGATCACAGTCTCATCTTGATTCGAATTACAATTTACCGCAATGACGGTAATAATCGCGCACGCAATTACGCGCGCGAACGACATTGCCGAGAGGAAACGGTATGTTTCCCCTCGTCCCTCCAGAAGCGATAAGCGTCACCGCCCGACCGAAGCGCGATTGACCGACGTATCGAGCTGTGCGTTCCTTTTTTTCCGCGATTGTCATCGATCGTGATGCGGGTGGGAGGTGTTATTGTTATAGCGTTTGTTTTTCTTTTGCAGAACTGGTGCGCACTCAGCACATTAAAGCCGTCGTACATACATACACGCAAATCAACGTGAAATGTATGTTTAATATAAACGGGTTAAGTCACGAAATCCTTGATATTTTTGATTGTACTATTTGGTAAAAATATGTATTGTGTATTTTATCAGTCGAAAAATATTTGCATTTTTTTCACTTTAAATATTGGAAATTAAATCAGTAAACAACGGCTTTAAACGTGATGATTTCACTTTGACGCAAGTCTAGACACTGGACGCTAGCGGTCGCGACTTCCGTAGGCGACGACGACGAGCGTCAACGTGAATCGACAAAAATAAATATTGTCAGTCTGTCCGTAAATGCGGAAATAGACGCGGGTGAGAGGTTAATTATATACTATAACTAGATATGAACAATAGATCATATGCACTCGTCGGTGAATTTATACCGAGAACATTATCATAAAATGAATAACTTGTGGCAATGGCCAACGACTACGAGCGTCAACGTTAATAAGCGCAAATTGAGTGGAAATAGATTATCGCGACGCGATTTAAAAGTTAATTACTATTAACTAGATATGAACAATAGATCATATGCACTCATCGCTGATTGCAAAATTAATTTTGACATTTATTACCATAAGAATGATTTCTATTTTCCTGAGTATATAATGGGCTCCAATTTTTGCAAGCTACCGTTAAAGTTTTCGCGATGGCAGACGAAAGATTTAATTCGAGAGATTTAATAGCAGTGTGCAATGTCTTAAAGTTAAATACTGAGATTGCTTTCAATCAGGCCACAAAAATGGTGAAAAGCGCTAGACAATTGTGCGGCGCAGTGGAAAATATTAAGCAAAATGCGCCAGACTGTCTTCACATCGAATACCGCACAGAGATCATGACAGAAATTTACGATCAGATGTAAGTGAAATCATTTATTTCTTTTTTTCCTTCCTTTTCGTTACATCACAATCGCGATGAAGCAATTAATGATTAATTTTTTCCATCAGACACAATGGCACACAGTTAATAAAAGATATACGCGAGGTGTACATAGATACTACTTTAAATGAGCCTAAAACTACGTGAAAAGCAGGCACTTGATATCAATGAAAAATTTAACGAAATGCAGCAGCAGCAGCAGAACTATTCGAGTGCCCAAACTAAAGACAACGACGACGATGACGCGACACCTTTGTCGTCGCGGTCGCCGTCGCGTCGCTCCGGAAGTCACCGTCGCGACAACAATGAATAATATGAGTATATTGAAGAATTTACGATCAGATGTAAGTGATATCATTTATTTCTTTTTTTCCTTCCTTTTCGTTACATCACAATCGCGATGAAGCGATTAATGATTAATTTTTTTCCATCAGACATAGCGACGACGACGACGATGACGCGACACCTTTGTCGTCGCGGTCGCCGTCGCTCCGGAAGTCACCGTCGCGACAACAATGACGACAACGATGCATTTATTCAAGACATCGCTTTAAACTACATCGAATTTTTTTTTCTATATGTAAGTAAAAGTAAATAAAAAAATAAAAAACGGGGAATATATCGTATATGCACGCGTTTTCATACTTTATTTCTTTCCCTGTCATAGCACGGAATTTCCTTATATTTTTTTTTGTTATTAATTTTCCCCCTTCCTTCACTAATATTAAATTATTATTAAGTTAAACGTTACAAATGCGTTACAAAGTGTCGAGACGCGCGCGACGTTCCGCCCACCAATCGTGCAACTTGCACACGTTCTCCATGGCACAGTTCTTCGCGTGGCGTCCGCAGACGAAAGATCGTATCGCACCGAGGGTCTCCAGTCGACCGATGTCTTCGTATTCAACGTCCATCGACTCGATTTTAACGTTGAATTCACCGACAGCGTCGCCGAGAATCTCCTCCAGCCATCCTTTCTTTTCAACGCCCTTCACGTAGACCAGCTTGAGCATCTCGCAGTTCAGGCCATCGCATACGGCGCGTCGGATAATTGTTCTCGCCCGAACGTAATTCACGTCTCCATCGTTCCATTTGAAACGATGATGATTCGTCGTCAACCAGCAAGCCCGCGATTTTTCCGCTCTCGTTAGAAGATCCCACGCCAATGGTGCACGATACACGTGGTGAATCAGTTCCTTTCCGTTTCTGAGCACGGCCACTTCTTTTACTGTGAACTGATCGCGGATAACGAATCCTTGCAGATCCACGAATATCGGTACGTCGCGGTCGACGGACATCGTCTCTCTACGGACAGTCGCTACCCCCTCTCTCTGTTTGAACTTGTCGTTTATCGCGATTTCGTGATACATATATATATATATATATACATTCTTCCTCTGTTTTTCTTTACACGATTTTACGGACTATGTTAGTCAGCGGATTGTACTCGATCACGCGATCGTGGATGATGAGACAGTAGGCTGTCGTATTGGAATCTATATTGCGTTTGCAATCGAACTCTATGCGAACGTCCACGGTGGCACCTTTGACCGATTTGTTCTGACGAGAACAGTCGATCACCACGAACGGGCCCCATTTGTCGAATTCTTCCATCGTTAGGAGCGCGTTCTCGCGCTCCCATCCGTAATACGATTTTCGAAATTTCACGTACATCTCGTACGTAGTATGGCTGTTCTACGCTTCTCGAAATCCAAATTCATATCGTCGTAGGGATAAAAATCCGAATTAAGGTACAGTTTGTAACAATGCACCCCCGGAAACTGCATCAGTTCCGGCATAAACACCCTGCCGGGACCACCCAGCCGACCACCCGCAGGGTGAAGCACGGGCACGGTGTGCCCATCGTATTTTTTAAACTGTTAGCATGTAAGGATAGGAAGTCCGCGAACGGACTTACCGCGGCGACCGCCTCGACACACCGAGCGAGGCCGAAGGCGACCGAAGACCGCCGAACGCGATCGCAGCGTCGGGACGCCGTAATACCCGACCGTTCCGCCACACCGCCCCGGCGCTCGCGATTGCCGTCGCTACCCCCGCCACTCCGTAACGCCGTCGCGACGCGTATATAAGCGAGCGTCGCTAACGATATCTTGCGATTCCCGATCATCCGTCTCACCGACCGCATCGATCCTGAGTTCCCGCACCGAGCTAGTCCGAAAGAGGGTAGAGTGCCTCCGGCATACTCTGTCTTTACCGAGCGCGTCTCGGCAGAACGACCAGCTATCCTTATCTTTATCCGAAGCCAGCCCGAAAAGAAGGTAGAGCGCCTCCGGCATTCTCTGTCTTCACCGAGTGTGTCTCGGCGAACGGCCAGCTTGATCCGAAGCCAGTCCGAAAAGAAGGTAGAGCGCCTCCGGCCTTCTCTATCTTCGCCGAGTGTGTCTCGGCGCACGACCAGCTTCATCTCCTGTCGCCTACCGCGACGAATTACCGCGGTTTCGCGCGCGCTTCACGCTCGTCACGCCATTTTCCCGCGTTCCGATCCGCGACGCCCGGAGACACCGGCCCCGCCCGTACCGATACCTATTGTGACGCGAATCGGTACACGGATCGCCGAAAGAAACGACTCCGCCCCGAGCGGACCGCGCTAATCCGCCCATCAGGGCGTCTAACACGCGTCGCCTGCGACCGACGCCGATCCGGCCGCTGGTGCCATCCCGCGAGTATTGTAAACGCGCGCCGTCTCTTGCACCACGCCGATTCGTTCTCGCGACTCTGTACATCGCGACCATTTGTTATCCCCGCTTATATTTTACTATAATAAACCTTTTGTTACCGAAACGAGACACTTCATTTTGCCGACCCGCGCCTCGCATCTGTTCCTCCGCGCCTCCTTCGAACCCGGCCACGCCGCGAGCTAGATCCGCGCTTCGAAGTCAGGTTGTTTCAAGTTTTACATTGGTGAGATTACCGTCATCGAACTCGGAGGCGTTTTCAATAAATTGTTACACCTCCCGGTTTGCAGCGCGAAAATGACGTATCGCGGTTTCTCAAGCTGTGTCGCTGCTTTCACGGCCCACGAATGTTTGTTCGTGGTCTGCAGCAAAGGGTACTCGTACAGATCCCACGAGCGGAAGCCTATACTTAGGTATCGTCCGCTCTCAAATGTTCGTAAAAGGGACAATTTATTAATGTCGTTCAGCACCACGTGTGGCATTCGCCACTGCACTTTCAACAGAGTAATCCTAGGATTCTTGTGACGTTCCGGTTTCGCGATGATGCAATTGGTGTCGTTTCGGGAACGTATCAGAATGAGTTCGTGTCGCGTGTTTATCACCACGCGTTTGTAATCCTCACAAAAACCTAGGAGTACGTCAAGGGGTATGCAGAAATTGAAATCACCGATTTTGAATCTCGCACGAGGTCCCACACTATCCTCGATCACAGTCCATCCTGCGTTTTGCAGCTTCCTGCTTCTCTCGGCGGTCAGCGACACGAAATTCTTGATCAAACTGGTTATTCCGACGTTTCTGTTCCTGTCGATTTCCACGTCGTTGAGTTCGTATCGAATCTCGTCGAACATAAACGCCACGCAATTATTGTCCATCGTGGTATCCGAATTCGTTTCGGGAACGTCATCGTCGGAGAGTACCCCCTTGATGTACAGAAAACTTTCGCAGGGTAGAGTGTACAGATCCTGTTGCTGTATCGGAATTCGTATTTCGTCGCTGTGTCCGAACGTGGTATTGGCATATGGATTATAAGTGTGAGTCTCAATCTTGACGATGCGATCGTCGAAGATCGGCTCACCTCCGATACTCAGGATGTCGGCCATGATCGTTCCTCACGACGAATCCCAGAGATCGTAGAAAAGCGACGTTCGCAGCGCTCAGTCCGTTTTTCTTCTTCTTCTCTCTCAGTCTACACGTTCCTTTCGTAGGAGCGTCGAACGATAACGTTCGCGGTGCAACGGCGGGTGTGTCTCTCGCGAACGACTCGTTCAAAATGAGCATCTTTTGCGCACGCACATATCCGTCCCCGATTTTTTTTATCTTCTGCGTCGCACGTGTAGTCGAACCGTTATCTCCTCCCCGCGGAAATCGATCAATCGTCCGATTTGATCCACGACGCGCAATGTTGTATCGGTGATACTCCGCGCGATGACCGGAAGGTAAATGATCTGCGTCGGAATCTTCGACAGTTTATATCCCGGCGGAACGTTCGGCGCGAATTCGTGTATCGTGTGTGCCGGCTTGCCGTTGCTATAAGCTCCCACGGTGACGTTACATTCCACGCGAATGATATTCACGCGCATAATATTTACCGGTTCGTCGGACGCGTTCCATTTATTCGGCTCGAGTACGCGACGTGTCGAGAAACCTAACAAAAAGCCAATGTTGTTCGGTTTGGTGAAGTCAACTCTATAGGCGCACTTGATCTCACTTCTCATGGTGTTCTCGTTAGCGCGCAGAATTATCGAGCGTTCGCTTTTCTCGTGGTCGTCATCGTTATCGTCCACGTATATGTAATCGTCTCTCTTCTTCTCGCGTAATGTTTCGCTACCGTGCGAAAAAATCGTACGTTTCTTGCGGAGGATAGCCGTTCTCAGGTATCTACCTATAGCGTCCAGTTCGTACGATCCTTCTGGAATAGCGATCACGTCGTCGATGTCGAAGTAAAATCTATTGTTCGTGGAGTCAATGTTCGGTATCGTGTTGTACGTCTCGAAATTCGCGAGACCTATCTCGTATTCGCTGCCGCTCAGATCCAGAGCGGGAAAGTAGCTGGCTGAGAGGACGCTGCTTCTTCCGGTTAGCGAGAGAGTTAACGACATAGCGAGATTGTTTCTCCCTCTCTCACAATCAGAGACGTTTCCAGTCGACCTCTCGGAGGAACCGCAGACACAATTGGCCGCAGATGCTCTGATCGAACGTCTATACGAACGACGGTTTTAAACGAATATTCACGTCACTTCCGAGATATCGTTCGAGTTCCCTCGAGGGTCGAAGATTTCCAAAACTGTCAAAGTAGATCGCGTTGTTTCCCCTCTTCGCATAGGCGACCCAGTGTGTACCCGAGCCTTCCGCGTCGTCGAGATTCACGATTCCGCTCTCGTCGCGACTCACCTTCTTCGGCAACGCGTCGCGCATAAACACGCCCCTAAAGAAAGGTATGCGTGAAAGGCGCGCGGACCAATTTAATTGTTCGTTCGTCGTGACGTCGAACGGCGACAAATCGAGCGTCGTCGTTGTCGTCGTCGTCGTTAATGTCTTTTTCGGCGAATTTTTTTTACCCGTTCTCGTTCTTCTGCTCGTCACGCCGCTACCGCGTTTGTACGGCGCGCGATATAATCCGCGACCCTCCAACGCGCGATTGTGACGTTGCAGTTCCTCGAGCTGACGTTGCGCGGCCTTGCTGTCGTTCACCGCCTTGGCCACGCCAGCCGCTCCACCGATCAGGGATCCGAGCGCCCTCAATATCGGTAGAAAAGGGTAGGAGGCCCCGCGTTTCGCCACCGGGAGAATTTTCTTCCTCGTTATCACTCTCCTCTTCTTCTTTCTCATGCCCATGCCCAATTTCGTTTTTGCTTTCATAGCAGCCCATACGGCGGTCGCGGCGGCTCTCTCACCAAGAGTTGAGCCGCTCGCCGTAATACGCTCGCGCGCCTTTTCAGCTAGCGCTCGATCGGCGACGTGTCGATCAGCGAGATCGCCGCTTCGCGAGTAAGCAATATCGTGCTCGCGACACGCCTCGTCCAACGTATTGATACCTCGATCACCGCGCGTTAATCGCTTGGCGAGACGAGTGCCCGGCCCGCAGAATTGATAGCCGGGTATGTGTAATTCAACGGGAAGCGCGTTTATCGCTCTATCGAGAAGGCCGTTGCCGACCTTTCGCGCCGCTGCGCGCGACATGCACCGCAATCCCTTATGAGCGATGGCGGGCCGTCTATGTGCGTTCTCTGCCACGGACGATTGTAATGTTCCAAACACGGACGACAGTCTCGTATGTCGGGATTCGTCCTCAGATGAACGGGCAATTTGTCCCACAGTCGATCGACGTAGTGGGAAAAGTTGCGCAGCAGAAGGATTTTCGGCACGAATTGCAGTTGTTCGGCGGACAGATCGAGAATATCGCGTTTATCCGTCAGTAGGGGAAACATCGCGGTCACTGAGGGCGTAAACCGATCGAACGTACGTATAAATAGGGCAAGTGTACGCGCACGCGCGTAACAATGCGATTCGTGAGACAACCGTCGGCGATAGGAGTGTCGAATCTCGATTGCAAGACGCGACTGACGTCGGGTTTAACGTCGAGAGAGAGACGCGCCGACACGACCCTCTTTTTTTACCGATTGCGAGAGGGCAACTGTGCGCGCACGCGCGTAACAATGCGATTCGTGAAACAACCATCGACGATAGGAGTGTCGAATCTCGATTGCAAGACGCGATTGACGTCGGGTTTAACGTCGAGAGAGACGCGTCGACACGGCCCTCTTTTACCGATTGCGATACGTTGCGTCATCTGCGGCCCTTCCAACTGCGATAAGACTAACGTGTTGATAAGCCTACTGGAAAGTCCGCACGGTCTGTGTTTCGAGAACGTATACGTGTACTCGAAATCTCTGGATCAGCCAAAGTATCGTTACCTCGAGACACTCCTCGAATCGATCGACGAGATCGGTTATCGCGCGTTCTCATACAATCGCGACGTCGAGCGAGGCGCTTCCCAATTTGATATTCGTGTTCGACGACGTAGCCTGCGACAAGCAGGACGCAATCAGGGAGTACTTCGCTATAGGCCGACATTCGAATATCGATTGTTTCTATCTCTGTCAAACGTACGCCAAGATACCGAAGCACCTGATACGCGACAACGCGAATCTGCTGATCCTGTTTAGACAAGACGGGACTAATCTGAGACACGTGTACTGACGATCACGTGAGTTCCGATATGTCGTATGAAGATTTCTGCGCGTTGTGTCGCGAATGTTGGCGGCGCAGGCACGGTTTCGTGGTGATAGACAAGGACAGCGCTACAAAACGGAAGATACAGACGGGGATTCAGCGACTTCGCCGTACTGTAGAGCGATCAGTAGCTATCGAACGTTCCGAGAGCGATGAGCGACGCGAGAGACACCGCCGAACGAGAGAAGACCGCGCGACAGATCGCTAAAACGCGCGCGTCGATACGCAGAAAATACAGAGCGTTGAAAACCGGCAGGATGCCAATTCAAGCCAATCGTCGACCCATTGAAACAAATCGTCGAACATGTCGAGAGAAGCGAATCCAAGAACGACAATGCGGCGACAACGACGACGACGACGAAAGGAATCGCCATTAAAAAGAAACGCGAGGATAGCGAAGGTGACGACGACGACGAAGGAAAAATCGCGCGAGAGATGATATCCAGACTTAAGAAGAGAAAAAAACAAACGAACGCCGAGTCGGAGATGCTCGCGATCCATTCCACGCCTCTAGAACCGCGAAAATTATCACCGTACGAGCGGATGGAGGAGGAGGAGGAGGAGGAGGAGGAGGAGGAGAAAGTTTTCGAGACGCACCCGTCGCCGTTGCCCTCCCTCGAAACGTCCGTGAGGGACGTTATGCGAACGCCGCAGGGCCGCGAGAAACTGCATAGTCAATTGGGTCCGTTGAGACGAAGATACGTGGGTGCTCTTCTAAGCGGGGACGCGAAAAATGAAATCGATCACGTTTACGGTGTGTACATAGGGTTTGACGGCACGATGCTCGGTGACAAACGGTTCGACGTGAATGCGGACGATTCCGTGATCGTGGACGGGGTGAGATACGCACATCATCGCTCCATTGATACCGCGCGATAGAATCGGCAGTAATAGAAAGGGCGCTGGCGTAACCAGATTACCGCCGATAATGAGATTGAATGACAATACAATAGATTAAGTTTATTGGGACGAACCTAATGAATTGGTGGATCGTCTTCGATTGCTCGAGGCCTCTCGTCGAGCGGGCAACAACACGCACGGTAACGAGATTCAGTCGATAACCGAGGAGCTTCGCGAGATCGGATTGATTATAAATTGAACCGTCGCGTCGACCGCGACGGCAGTGCTATTCTCGACGAGATCGGCGCAATGTCGGTGAACAAATTCGGAATGTCTCTGAGGAAACGCGGCGACGGCGGTGGATTCGCAACGGAAAGATCGCGATCCTCGATCGACTCCCTGCGAAACTACGTGCGAGACAGCGCGCTCTGTTTGAACGAGGATTCCTACGACGCGAGGGAACGGAAGCTGCGACGTCTAGCCGCGCCGGAGATCGACAGCGACACGACGAACAAGAGTTACGTCGAACGCGCGCTTCGAGAATCGGGAAAGGAGATCGAGTCGTTTTACGAGAAAACGAATAAATCGTTGTCGACGGTGAAAAGCGATGTGGATCGGATAAACGGCGACGTATCCACGCAGACGGAGCAGATACTCGGCGCGTAAAAAGTCATCGAAGAAACGACGGGCAAGATGAATTCTTTGAGAAACGACGTAGATCAGATAAACAGCGTCATGAGCAGACTCAAAATCGCGATGAACGATTTTCTGGTCAAATTCCGCGAGATTGAAAAAATGATGGTGACGAAGGAATCGCTCAATAGAGAGATAGCGATATTGAAAGCGGACATTCGCGGTAACAGGGGGGAGCGTGCGCGTCAATAAGGAGGAAGATGAGCCGTTTTTTTTTTTTACACAATCGCGCATAATTACGCGCGCAGCCGAGAGAGGAAGACACGCGCGCAACGATGAGTGCCGAAAAGCGAAGACTCGTGGAGGAGCTGCACGCACCGGCGCGGAGAAACTTTCCGCGGCGTCGCGTCGTGGTGCGCGATTATGACGATCTGTGGCAGGCCGACGTGGTGGAGATGCGTCCCTACGCGCGACAAAACAAGGGTTACTACTACATACTACCGGTTACATACTAACGGTTATCGACGTATTGAGTAAATACGCGTGGGCGTTACCGCTCAAACGTAAAAGCGGAAGCGAGGTAGCCGCGGCCCTGTCGAGGATATTTCGCGAGGACGCGCGATATCCGAGGAATCTGCAAACGGACAAGGGAAAGGAATTCTACAACGCTAACGTGCGAGAGATTATGAGAAAACGCGACATAAATCATTACTTGACGTACTCGGTGATGAAGGCGTCCGTGGTGGAGAGATTCAATCGCACCTTAAAGAACGACATGTGGAAACTCTTCACGGTCAACGGATCGTACGCGTGGGTCGACGCACTGCCGCGTCTGCTGTCGAATTACAACCACCGCAGACATCGAACGATCGGAATGCGACCGGCGGACGTGACGCCCGCTGTCGCCAAGAGACTCCTGTCCACGGTGTACAGTCGCGCGAAGATCGCAGCTCCAGGTAGATTCAGGATGAACGATCCGGTGCGCGTGAGCAAATTCAAGACGCTGTTCGAAAAGGGCTACACCCCAAACTGGACTACCGAGATCTTCCGTGTCGCTAAGATTCAACGGACCAATCCTGTGACGTATCTGCTGAAAGACTACCGCGGGGAACCGATAGCTGGAGGATTTTACGAGCACGAGTTGCTGAGAGTTTCCGACCCCGACGTTTATCTCGTGGAGAAAGTGTTGCGCAAGCGAGGCGACGACGTATACGTGGTTGGGAATAAACAGTTCGCATAACTCATGGATAAAGAAGACAGCTATGTTGTAGTTAACAAATATAAACGAACATTAATATATTTTTTTCTACATATGACATTTTTTGTTCGCCTTAATGTTAAGAAAAAAAAGAGCAGTTTCTCTTCACGACGGTAGCGTGTAATGCTCCCACGGTAGAGTGTTGTGCGAGTCGGAAACGACGTATCGCTTGTCATCGTACGGGCTGAGAGCGAGCTTTCACTCGGACACGGTGTACACCTCGTGTAACGCCGAACGAATACACGACTGACGCTTAGACTGCTGCAAGGCGTCGTTCAGGCAATGCATGTAATCGTCGAACGTTATCGTTCTCGCAACCACGTTTCTCTTGACGCCCTTTATTTTCTTCGTGTCGCTCTTTCCCTCGACCCTCAAGGCATACATCTTCGCCCTCAGTCTAACGAATTCCGTCATGACGGCGCCGTCGTTCTCGTCCTTCATCAAACCGGGTATTTTGTTGTTGACGCGGGGCATGCGGGTATGCGTTGTTCTCGGATACGCCGCTAGTGTCGAATCTCGCGATGTCGCGTTTCATATCCTCGTACGCGTTGTCGCACTTGAGAAAATATATGAGACTGTCGGTGTCCGTGTACATTATCTTACACCTTACGCGATGCAGCGGCACCATGTAGTCGTAATGAAAATCGTAGACGCGCATCTGGATATCTCGAGAATGCACATACCGACATAGATGGGCTTGTTAAACTTCACCTCGAGCCTGCGTAACTCGACGGCGATCAGATTCTCCGCGAAGACGCTTCGACTGTGAAAATTCGGTTTCGCGATAATCGCCTCCACGCCGTATCTCCCATCCCAATGCGTCACGAGGCGCACGTCGACGTGATTGCGCACGTTTTCCATCGTCTTGCCGAATACGGCGTTGTTCATTAATTTGTACATTTCTCTTTCAAAATCGTTGCTAGCGCGAGTTTTTAACCCCATATTAAGCTCTATGTATCCGCGAAGCCACGGAGATTGCGCGAATCGCAGCGCGCGATGAATCCTAGTGACGCGCAATCCGTGTCGCACGCATTGCTGTAGATTACGGTAGTGCAGCACGTAGCGCGACTTATCGCACAGAGTGGCAAGGAGTTTATCGCACCGTTTTCCGGGAGGCTTATCGCGTGTCGGGCAGAACGGAAGATCAGCGTGAGCGTCGTGGAGTTCAGGCGGGTACGCAAGGTCGACCTCCAAGATGTAACCGACAGCGGAGTCCAATGCCACGGACATTACGTCGAGACTTTCCGCGTCGTCGACCCATTGAAACTCCGCGTACGGCTGTAACCGGACGTTACTATCTGGGACGGTGGGACACACGAAATGTCTGCCTATCACTCGGTCGCCACTCGGTTTTGCCTATATCTACCGAGAAGGTATTCTGGTTATCTATTTCGATATCTAATTTGTACTTTATTAATCCCCTTTCTGTTTCGGATCGCCGCCTAGGATGCCGCGCTGCCGATGCCACCTGCCCCGGATCCTCGCTTCACCGCATACCGGAACACCGATGGACAACGATGGACTTCGCCGCCGTAACAGGTAAGTAGGGAATAAGTACGCGTGATTGATCGAAACTTGTTTTCAGCTTCTCGTCTCGGGTGGTTCTTCCACGCTGCCGACTATTCCGGGTCTTCGCTTTACCGCATACCGGAAGTACGTGGGACATACGATGGACCCACGCCGAAGGACAAGGTACGTAGCAGGTAAAATTTTCTCTCTCATCCGGCGTGATCACGTTCCTCGAAAGTGTCGTCTTCACGCGATGTGCGATACCGTTGAGCTCGTTGACGAACCACGACACTCAGTCCTCGCCGCGACGAAATCTGTACGCGGGTGCGATCTCGTCGTACGCGCTGCACAGATAGTATCCCACGCTGAACGCTCGGTGATGCTGATAGGACGATAGGAGTATCTCTTGACGTTATCCCCGTCTATCTCCAACACGCATTCGAGATCGGCATACACCACGAAGGGAAGTCGCTCCTTCCTACTGTGATTGCGAAAAAACAGCCACTTGCCATCGTCGTTTGGGAGAACGATAGCGCAGTCGTTCATCTTTTCGCAATCGATGCTGTGAGCGGACAATTTCTCGCTCGAGTGAAAATAGTGTAGGCACCTGGGGGAAAAAAATGTATAATTTATTTTTCATTCCACATACATCTGATTCGCACGACTCTTTTTTATATATACCTACCGATCACATATGTACTTCATGTTCTTGCTCCTGTTCAACTGAGATCCCAGCAATCGCGGTAGATTCTTTAGCCACACGAAATGACCCTCGTTCGAATTGTTTCGCGAATCTAATAGATACAACAGATTGACGTGACTGTCCTTCTTATCGTCGGTCAACCGCAAAGGAACGATCTCTTCTTTGTTACGTTCCCTCCGCCAAGTGGTAAAAACGTTGACAGACATGTTGTTGAGTCGTTCGAATCTTGAAATTTGCCTAAGAGTCATAGGAAACTCGATTCCGTCGAGATTAAATTTTGTCAAATAGTGTGGGTACGCGCTACACCTATACAAGTTTCTTTGAACGGGATACAGAGCGGAGATTACCGCCCACGCGAAACACGCGTTGTCCGTCGAACGCACGTTGATCACCGCTCTCTTTGCCTTTATCCATCGCGGTATTTCAAACCAACATCCGGCATGCAAGGGATTGCACTTGTTCACGTTCACCATCAGATTCAATATACGCGACAATGCCCAGCCACTGTCACGTTCCTGAAACTCATCCAGACCCGTCAGAATGACATCGATCACGTATCTGTCGTACCATTCTCGCAAATCGGACGTAGGAAGGAGCTGCCGATTTCTCGTAACGACGCTTTTGACATCGGTTTGAGCTCCCACGACGAACTCGCCATTGAAAACCGTATTGACCTTCAGACATGGGTATCTCTCGTTATTAACGCGCACTTGTTCGATCACCGTGTCCTTCGCATCCTCGAGAAATCGTTGAGGATCGACGTGATAAGAGTTCATCACCACACCGGTCACACCGCGATTGTCGAAAGCCGTCTCGATTTCCGTCCATGAGAATTCTCTGCTCGATTCGGCATGACCGGCACCAACCTGCGCAAAATGTTGACGCAGAACGTTTCTCGCTCCTTCCAATCGCGCCACTCGAGCGATGAGAGAGTTTAACGTTCCTGTGTACAGTGGCCGACGTTTTTCTCGGCATCTCTCTCGCAGAGACGCGAGACGCTCGTCGCATCATCGTTCCCACTCGCGATACGCGCCCGACGAGTCGACGCCCCTCGCGAGTTCGACGAGATCGCGATCCTCGTTCTCCTTCTCCATATTTTGATTGTTCAAGGACGTTTCGAGTTTCGACGCGTAATTACACGTGCTCAACCACAAGGTCCACCCGTCGCCGTCTAGAGGTATATTGAATTTAACTCTTCGACGAATCTCTCTGAATTTTTCGATTTCTCTATAATCACCAGTCGAAAACTTCCTGGGAATTCGAAGCATGTAACGCTTCGCTCTGATGCTCTGAGCCACTACAGTCTTTATCCACATTTCCTCACGAGACTGAAAACCGATCTCTCTTCTGAGACTGTACGTCGCCAGATTCCATCGAGCGTTCTCCTTCAACGCGACCGCCTCGCATTCGGATAAAATCGGCGACGGGAAATCGTAGAATTCGACGTTGTCCGTGTCGGATGGCAACGACTCGCTGCAATATATATCAGAATTATCAGACGACGACGACGACGACAACGATGATGAGTCACCATAACTATCCAAGTCGGAAGGAATTTCAAGATACCCCACCGTTCTCCTGATGATCCATCGTCGCGTCGATACATTTTTTTCTTTTTTTTTTTCGATTACCAACCAGAATAATGCTTTCGACCGCGCAAAACTTTTACACAATCGAGGATTCGCATCCTCCCCTCGCTTATATAGCGCCCAATAATGAGGGCGACGGAAATGAGGATTAGAGGTAACCGCGTCGTTTCCTCCCGAGACCACGAAAATCTCGCGCGTGCCGGATACATGACAGACAGACTTCCGACGACGACGACGAAAAACAGGTAACCGTGTCGTTTCCTCCCCGAGACCGCGAAAATCTCGCGCGTGCTGGATACATGACAAACAGACCTCCGACGACGACGAAAATTATCGATCGTCGATCCGACGATGACGACGATCGCGATCGATCACCATGTACTGACGATCGATTATCGTTGTCGAAGTCGTCGTAGTCGTTTTTATCTCGCTCGCTCGCTCGCGCACCCAGACGGGGGACTCAACGACTTCGCCATACTGTACAGCGAACAGTATACGTCAAACGTTTCGAAAGCGACGAGTAGCGCAAATTTTTTTTTCATACTCAATATTATATAAATTGCATGTTATCAAAATAACCTACAATGTAATCGTTCAACGTTTACGCGAGGTGCATACAGTGTCCTACTTGTTTTCGCACCCAGACGAGGACTCAACGACTTCGCCACACTGTACAGCGAACAGAAGATATCAAACGTTCCGAAAGCGACGAGCAGCGCAATTTTTTTTCCTACTCAATATTACATACATTACATGTTGTCAAAAATAACCTACAGTGTAATCGTTCAACGTTTATGGAAGGTGCATACAGTGTTCTACTGGGATTCTACCTAATGGAGTGTCTGTCGAGGGTCGGGATGGGGGAAGTGGAACGCATAGAAAATGCCGTAAGCGATGGGTGAGAGGATGGCGTCCGTAGAGGAACGCCGCGACGTCGGCCGACACGCGCGAAACGCGTGGTCGAACGTCGTCGCGACTACTTCCTACTTGCCTCTTACCCCCCTAGGGCGGGGAGCGGGACGGTGCCCCTCTGCCGACGCCATCCCCGCGCCCACCGCTTACAGCATTCCCAGCGCGTTCCACTTTCTCACCCCGCCCCCCGACAGACACTCCATGTGCTAGAATCCCTATATCTAGACTACTATCGCCTCCTCGTGCGTGCAAAACTCCCACGGCGGTACGTCTCACACGTAGGCTTCTATTCCGGCGAGCAGCTGATTCGCCATATCTTCTTGCGCTAAGTATCGCCGGTGGTTACTTATTAATCGCGACGCCGCTTGCAGCCTCTAGTATCGTTGGGCTGCCGTGAGGTCCACAATTGGGATCTCCTCGAGCGGGATCTGCTGATCCGCTGGTTGTTCATCGCTCATTTTCAATCTGCCCTTCCTCGGTGTGGGCGAAAGAAAGCCTGCGTCTATCCTCGGGTAGTCACTCTCGCTCACTGAGTTGCCCTTAACCTCGGAAACTCGCGTTCGCACTCGCGTGTTGCCACCGCGAAATTCCTTGTACGACTGCCGAATTTCGTTGAGTTTTTGCCCTAGGTTGTGGGTACTCGCCTGATTCGTCTCGTTGTCGTCCAAATCACTCAGGTAACGCGCACTCGCACTGAAGTATTTCGTCAATCGCCTCCTGCTTTCGATACTACGGGTCTTATCGACACGAATGCGCCCCGACGGTGTTCGCGCTCGACCACCTGGACTCTTCTGAACCGAAATTTCGCCGTTTTCCGGTACGTTTTTGTTTTTCCCGGTATCGCGTGATTCCGGCGCTCGCGTGTTGTCTCGGCACTTTTCGGGTTCGGTTAGATCATTCGCGTGTCTCGGATCGCGTTTCGGTTCGCTCGATTCGGTTTGCTGTATCACTCTGATGACGCTACTTGTCACACTCATCCACGACAACTCGCGCACTGGGCTTTTGTCCCGTCCCACAGTGGGGCCGATTCCCGAAAAGCTGGCCAAAAGTCGAAAAATTAAGATATTTACTTGAAACTTGGTATATAGGGGTTTTTGGGGTCGCTGATAACGAATTGCAAGTCAAAATTAAAAAAAAAATGGCGGCTATAAAATACTAAAAAGCATATCTATAAATCGTAATTTTTATTGATTTTATGTTTAATTTTGTACACATACGTTTTCAAAGTCGCTGGTTAGTAATCTGAAGTCAAAATAAAAAAAAAAAATGGCGGCTACGAAATACTAAAAAGCATATCTATAAACCGTTATTTTTATTTAATTTATGTGAAACGTGGAATTTATAGGTTTTCGGGGTCGCAAATAACGAATCTGGAAACAAAATGAATGGCAGATGTAAAATGACGAATACAAAATTTCTAAAATCCATAATTTTTATTTATTTTATGAAAAAACTTGTGACAAATAAATTAAGAAGTACAATACAAAGCCGAATGTAAAAAATAAATTTGTGTTTACAAAAATATTAATCTAATATTTCCATACAAATAGTTACATACAAGTACCTAATATTTACATAAAATTTACATACAAATTAGTTTTCGTCATCAGTTGAATTATCTGTATCTAAACCTGAAGAATCTGATGATATCGAAAAAGAAGAGATAGAATCAGCACTGGACGCATAAAGTGATGGTGAAGTAAGCAATTCAACTGTTTCCGGATATAAGGATTTTAATTTCTTTTGTGGCAATTTCCTTAAACTTGATATATACGGATCTGATGACGCTAGCAAGCGCAAGAAAAGATCTTCCATCGTTTTTGTTCTACTGCATTTTCGTGCAAAATCTTCACGGTATCTTTTAATATATTCATTACAAGACTCCTGTGCATCTTCAGACATTTGTCCGATTGGCAGTAAAGCAGATTGTATTATTTCAGAGCCGTGAATTAAAAGTTTGTGTATAAAAGTAGGCATGTAGAACCAGGGATATAAATCGACAAATTTTCGAGCTGTCTGTATTATGTATTCTTGGAAATCTGGTATGTTAATTTCATGACCACTTGTAATAGCTTATAAAATAATATGAAATCTTTTAATAAGATCTTCGTCAACGCCCGTTATAGCAGCGGAAATGGATTCATTTTCAAAAAATCGTCGAGCAGTATTCCCATCATTCGTATTGCCAAATCCAGATTTTGGTTTATCCACAATAAGGCCTAACTGTTGGCGAAAACCTTTTTGAATTGTTTTTTTTTTCTATCTTCTATTAATTTCTTTTCTTCACTTCCTCGCGCTTGCCATTTTTTAATTTCGATTTTATACAAAATATGCAAACAACATTCAAAGAATTGAATCCACATATGTAATGTAGATAACCCGAAACATAAACTATCTCTATTAATTTCTTTTTTTTAAATTAAATCTATATTATTAAAATCTTTAGAAGTAGCATTACATAAATAACAACGTTGAGTAGACGCAGTGCCAGTAATTGCGTTGCAAACTTTACCATCGATCATCGTCAAAGCGAGTTCATAATTAACTGTGATGTCTTTTCCATCTAATACAGTGTTAAAAGGTATAAGTTTGCTCGCTTGTTCTTTTATATTCTCTGTTTGCTTGACAGTGACCTCAGTAGTTTCATGCAAAAATTCAATTTTTATTGGCCTACAAAAGCGTGGTGATGATGGTCTCGGATTTTTCCATACAATGATTTTTTCAGATGTATTTTTATCAATCGATATAAGTTGCAGTGGAACAAGTGAAGTAAAAAAAATATTAGCATCTGATTTACTTTCATCATCATCATCACTAAATTTTTGCTTATACATACTAAGTCCAGAACTACCATCACAACCCCATTTACAAATTAAATTTAAATTTGAAAGCTGTTCACGAGTCAAAGTTTTTATGATATCCATTTGAATCTTCAAAATTCGATTGATTGTATGGTTCAGTAGAGATTGTAGTTTAACTTCTGCACTGGTTTCACATATGCTAATACTATTTTTTTTCCGGGTAACAGTCACACTTGGCTTTTAGTACCAATTTATAAGATGGATATAATTTACATTTCTTTTTTACACTTAAATTCCTTAGCCTCGGATATTGACTTCGCGATAATTTTTGTTCCATTATAAGTGAAACAGCTTCATCAGCAGAAAGAGTGACTTCAGGAATTAATTCCAAAAAACTTCTGTATTTTTGAGCCTTAGATGGACTACTCGAAGATATATCTTTAACAATTTTAGCAGCTTCCACTTTCCCTTCAGCTCGTAACTTCATGTGTGTTGCACAGGAGAGTTCTTCGATACTTGATTGCGATCGAATGTTTTCGGTTCTTCTTCGCTTCGTTCTTTCACTGCATTGTGCAAATTCCGGTTTTGGGCGGCCAATATGTCCTTTATCTGACGATGACGTAGTTTGAGATTCATCTTCTTTATTTTCATCGAGATAAACAATTACATTTAGCCACTGCTGATTTTTTCCAGAAATTTTTGTTCCATTCGCTTAACTTCCTGCCACTTTGTTTTCAACTTATATAATAGTTTAAGAATGACAGATTTCGCATTGCCTGATAATATAAAAGGCCGCTCCAACTTTTTCGACAAATGATCTTCAATTTTTTCATAAGCTACAGCAGCATTGTCATTTAAACTGCCTTTCAGTAATGTAAAAATTTCTTCCCTCGACAAACCAGAAATTTGTTGGGTACTATCAGAACCTGAAAAAACAAAGTTTTAAATTAATGTATGTATGTAAAAAATATATATATTTATATATATGTAGATATATGTATTGTGACGTTGCGGTCCGCCGCATCGTGGCAGCGCCCCACCGCCGTCACAAGGCGCGGAATATCGCGCCCAGGGACGAGCCAGAGAGGCGACGACGAGATCTCCAGGGGCCGAAGATTGATATCGTTTCCGCAATCTGATTATTTTCTTTTATTTTTATGTAATTGTAATGCGCGCGCGGCGCCTCACCCACGACACGGCGAACCTCCGGAGGAGTACCAGGAGGAGAACTTCCGGGAATGATCAAGGACCGAGGAGGGGTGGCGAACGCGAAAGCAGCGGAGATCGAGGGCTGGCGAGAGCAACGCGGCAGGCGTGCGGCACATGAGGCAGCGACGGACGAGGCCGCCGATAGCGGGGCCCCAGGCGCCTGGGTAAAAACCCGGCTACAGCAAATACCTCCTCAACACACCGGCCCACGGGGTGGCTGGCCACCGCCCCAGGGTCAAACCGGAGGCACTCCGGCATGAGCAAAGTTCCGTCTGCCGCCAAGGAC
Organism: Temnothorax rugatulus; assembly: GCA_035220575.1. Lineage (NCBI taxonomy): Eukaryota > Metazoa > Arthropoda > Insecta > Hymenoptera > Formicidae > Temnothorax > Temnothorax rugatulus. The sequence continues at coordinate 18,389 of JASTWL010000708.1, read as the reverse complement.
AAAATGTGAGGAGTCGTACGCCGCCGAGGGACCGTTGCACGCCCCCGAAGGATCTAGTAACGACAGCCCTGCGCCGGGATGCCGCGGGCTTGCAAGCTCGCGCCCGATTGGTCCGCGCGACCCCACGAGAGGGTACCGTATCGATCCCGCAATCGAGCGGATCTAGCGCTTCACTCTCTGGTCGTCCGTCGGCGTAGCGAAACGTTTGTCGAGTTCTCTAAAGCTTCGCGATAACCGCCCCGAGCCGGGTGTTAGAGTATTCTGCTACTACGATCCTGGTACGAGGTGACGGCGAGGAGCCCACGAGGAGACGTGACACCGGTGAGGTTGCCCGCAAGTAATATCGAGATGTAATGCCACGACGCCGCCCTCCGGTACGCGCTCTCGCTCGGGAAACTTTTGTGATACCGCGACACGCACGGTTCCTTGAGACCGAGTAGAAAATGGCGATCGACAGCGAGAGCGAAGGGCCTCGGGATGGTATCGTGGCCGCGGAATCGTGATAGGGACGCGCTAACGAGCCTCTGAAGATCCGGGTAGGCGCGTTAACCACGACTTCGAGACCGCGAATGCGCCATTTCTCGCGACCTTCGCGTTCACGACCGTGCGCTACCCGATGCGGCGTAACTCGCCCGGTCGGGCCTTAGATCTCGCACGCGACGTGAAGTACGCCGGAATATTAATTGCGTTGGTTGTAGTGCGCTAAGTGCGATTCGCGTTTCGATACTTGAAGTCTTCCCGCGGTACCGATCGTGCCCGGATATTGCTCGCGTTGGTGTAACAACGTTCCGATACTGGTTGCGTTACCGTATCGCTCGCGCAAGAAGATTCCTTGTGTGCACGCCTCTGTGTGAGAGAGGTATTTGCGCGGAAATAGTGTTTGTGCCGGTCGAATCCTCGCGTTGAGATGTCGATCGTGTTATCAAGTTTGGTAGGAAATCGTTCGCGTTCACTGATTAATTAGGTTAAGATATTCTCGGCGTTCATGCGCTCGTGCGTTTAGAGATTAATTGCGTTGATGTTTTGATAGCGTTCCTTATTACTCGCGACAACCCCGTATTTTGCGTTAGTTATTGTATTCGTTATCTTGTCGACTGTATCGGCGCCTCCTTGTTGCGCTCGATCAGAAGTTATTTACGTGAGATTTCGGTACTTGGCGACGGAATTCCCGCACGGTCTGAATATGGTGTCCACGCGCTCCGAGCGCGATACCTCTTATTTCACGATATTTCACGTCTCAATTCGCTTCCTAGCGACTCTAATATTTTGCGTTACTCCGGTTATTTCAAAGGCGCTCATTTCGGGGACCGCTATTTCGTTTCTATCGGCGAGCTGAGTTTTCTGTTGTTATTACTCGTTGCTCGAGGAAAGCGCCTTCCGCGCGTTTATATTAACAACGGTGAGACTCCGTAATTTCTAGCGTCCGCGTTGTTACCAATTCTGTTCATTAAATCCGGACGCCCGCGTCAGATATTATTTACTCGATTTGTTTTGTGATTACACGAGGCCGAATGGGCCCTCATTATGATTTCCTCGAGAGTTACTACATAATAAATGTTACTCCTTATTGTTAACGGATTGAGTTGCTAATTTACGTGTCACCCCGCCGGAGATTGCGCTGCCCTTCATCACCTCGCCCCGCCCCTAGGTCGAGCTAGCCATTCCCTCGCACTCCGCCTCATTTCGTTTTGCGTCTCGTTTTGGTTTTCGCGATCTCACGGACGCGAATTTACGCGTCTGGCGCCCAACATTAAAATCGTTTCGTGGAGTGCCGGAGGTGCGAGAGAATTACCGGAGAGGCCTATCATCCCGCTCTCCTTTATCCTTTTGATCCGGCACACGCCCCGGACCGCTCCGGGAGTGAAAAAGTCGTGACAGTATATATACATGTGTAAATATATATACAGTGGCGTGCAAAAGTTTCCAGCCAGTAACATTTCGTACTCACAACAGTTAAAATAATAAATATATTCACAAACATAAATAATATTTTTTTTACTATATTATTTTGTTTCTTGTATCTCATACTCACATCTCATAATAATAAAAAATCATTAGTCTCTTTAAAATATATTAGAGTACAAAAATTCACTGGCCGGAAACTTTTGCACGCCACTGTATACATATATATATATATATATATATATATAGATATATATATATATATATAATTATATATATATATATATCCCATAGATATATATATATATATATATATATATATATATCTATATATATATATATATATATATATATATATATATATATACAATAATGATAATAATAATAAACTACTAAATAATGAATGTGATTTCAGATTTGCGATTCCAACTGCGAAATTCTTGCCGTAAATAGTGCTCATGGTGGCCGAACACACGATGCCCGAGTGCTCCGATCATCGAGAGTATTTGCTCATTTAGAGCAAAGGCACAGAGAAGGTGAAACAAATTCCTGGCTTGTAGGTAAATAATTATATTGTCCAGTAATAATATCAATAAAAAGAATTATATTTAATTGTGTTCATGCTTCACTGAACTTCTTTAATAGTACTTGTAATTTTCTTTATTCATGCATCTGTCAAACAAAAGTCTTAGCGTTGGTTAAAGACTAACACTGTACGTATTTCAGGTGATTCTGCATACCCTCTACCTTTTTTACTTACGCCAAAATTGAATCAAGTAGAAGGAACTCCAGGCGCAAGGTATACAGATCATCATGTCCGGACTCGTGTGACTATAGAGCGATGTTTTGGCATTCTAAAAGGTCGCTGGCGTTGCTTACGAAAGGAACGAGCTTAACATTATTCTCCACAATTTGCTGGTAATTTCACTTTTTTATTCCATTTATTTCATATTTTTCTTTATAACTTTTGTTAAGTATTGCGACGAAAAATAGGACTGTTCACGCGAGATATATCGAAATGTATCGAGAACAATAGATAGCGGAGAACCATCGCGGCGTTTATGACCCCCTCTCCTGTAGGCCCGCGTTTTGGTGGTGCCACGCACTCGTCTATCTGTCTCACGTACAGCACTCACTGCCTTTTCAAGCGTGTCAAGAGTAAGGTCGTACTTCCGCTTTCGCAAGTGTTCCACGTGTCGCATTATCCATTTTGTTCACTCTCTCGAAATTATAATAAAGCACGATATCAACTACACACTGTGAACGCCCAGATTATTGTGATACACCTATACGCAAAAGATTATGGGCCCAGGAGTGGCAGATACACGGAATAAGTATTCGGACACTGAGCGAAAAGACGAAGAGGCCGTAGACGAATCAGGGATTGGTCTCGACAATACTCTGACTCACCAAACTCAGCCCATTGAACACTCTGTAGCACTTCATACAGGTAACTCAGTGCAGGAGGAGGTGAACGCCGAGATGCCGGAGACGAAGTTTTTCCACATTCATCGTTTCAACGGTAAGAATTATCAGCTGTGGAAGCGTCAGATGGAGATCTACATGGCAGAGAACAAGTTGAGACCATATGTTCTCGGGATTCTACCGCGTCCAGTAAATGCAGCAGACCAGGCTGCATGGGATGAAAAGGACATCGAAGCGCAAGCTTTTCTTATGAGAGGCTTAGAGCTTGAGCAATTGAAGTATCTTACTGACTGTAATACGGCGGCCAAAATGTGGGCGCGGCTGCAGGCGGTCCATGCAGAGAAAAGCGACCAGTCTGTTCAGACTCTGTTGGAGCAATTTATTAACTGCAAGATGGATGAAAACGTCAAGATGGCCGACCACGTGGCGCAGATCGTTTCTTTAGCTCAAAGACTCAAGGATATGAACATGGAACAGAAGGAATTAGTGGTCATATCAAAAATCCTAAGCAGCCTGCCCTCCAGATATGATAACGTTCGTACGGCATGGTACGCTGTGCCAAGGGCAGAACAAACCGTGGAGAAATTAACGGATCATCTCGTGAATGAAGAATCGCTGCTGAAAATGAGAACGCGATCTCAAGAAACAGCCGATGAAGCCTTCTTCGGAACGCTAATGCGACTAACGCACAACAAGGTGAAAACAAAAGGAAAGGCAAGTGTAACTTTTGCCACAAGCCAGGTCATTGGGCACGTGATTGTTTCAAGAAGAAACAGCAAAGTCAAGGGCAGAGCCAGAATCAAAACAAACGAGGACATTCCTTTGTGGCGGAAGGAAACAAATCGAGCCGAGTTTCGTCAAAACAAGGTCATGAGCAATGCGAGGATTCCGAGGTATTCATAACTGAGGAAGAAACATGCTTGAGTGCGCAGGAGAACGACATCTGGTTTTCGGACTCTGGAGCCACTGAGCACATGATATTCAGAAGAGACTGGTTTCAAACCATGAAGCTGTTCGAAGGAAATAGCTATCCTGTACGAGTTGGAAGCGGACACATACTGCATGCAGCTGGAAGAGGTGACGTCATTGTCAGAGTGCCTGGACCCAGTGGGAGCAGCGTCACGCATACTCTTGGAGGAGTACTGTACATTCCGGGGATCCAAAAGAACCTTCTGTCCGTCAATAAATCGACGAAGAAAAGAATGACAGTCGTTTTCGAACATGGTGGAAAAACAGTCAAATACTTGAAGAATGATCGCTTGTTGGTAAGTGGATCGATATATGGCAAAGGTGTTTATGCTTTCAGACGGTGGTACCTCATGAAGCAAATCAGGCAGCTAAAGCAAATGTGACTGATTATTCCCTGATAAAATGGCACGAGAGGATGGGTCATCCCAACTTTAAGACCTTGCGACAGATGATTAATAAATCTACGGTATTGGACCTTAAGGTTGAGGGAAGTGTCACTGAAGAACCGTTCTGCGAAGGGTGGTAAGCAGCACCGTATCCATTTTCCAAAGTCGGGAGCGAGGCGAGTTGCTAAGCCAGGAAATGTCTTTCACATGGACCTGTGTGGTAAAATGAGCAAGCCTTCACTGGGTGGAGCTAATTATTTCCTGTTGTTGAAGGACGATTATTCACGATATTGCTTCGTATATTTTCTTAAGGAAAAATCAGATGTACTGAGGCACTTGAAGCAGTTCTGTGTCGATGTAAGTGCTGACGGACACACCATTCGCAAGATACGCAGTGACTGTGGTCTGGAATTCTGCAATCGAGAAGTGAATAATTTCCTACAGTCACAGGGGATTAAACATGAGACCACCACACCCAGAGCACCGGAACAAAATGGATTCATCGAGAGACAAAACAGGACTATAGTTGAGTCAGCGAAATCTATGCTTCACGGCAGAAAATTGCCATTGGCCTTATGGGCGGAGGCAACTCACACTGCAGTATATTTGAAGAACAGAACCGCGACGGACACGTTAGACGGAGACACGCCTCATCAGAGATGGCATGGCGCCAAGCCGTCAGTCAAGCATCTACGAGTGTTCGGAAGCGTGGCATACGCACATATTCCAAAGGAATCAAGGACAAAATGGCAAGAGAACTCGAATAAGTATTTAATGGTAGGATATGCTGAGAACTGCAAGGCTTATCGACTCTATGATCCAATAAGACACAAATGTTACGTAAGGCGAGACGTCGTTTTCGATGAGAGAGAACCCGATCAACTGTCAGTCATCATTCAACAATCCGACCGAACTAGCGACGATGAAGATGATGTTTTCAGTGGAAGCAGGAGTGGGAATGTCTTGGGCGTCGAGAAGAAGTCTCATGGCACAGAGTCGAAGTCGAGCAGTAGAAATCCGAAGAAGCCAATCGAAAGGAATCCCTACCCGTTACGACAAACGACAGCGCGACGTGCCACTGATTCAGAAGATACGGCGACTGCAGCAGAGGCATTACTCACAGAAATGGACCCAACCACATTGGAAGAGGCCCTGAGCAGTTCCGAAGCCAACCATTGGAGACGAGCAATCCATGACGAGCTCGATTCATTAGTGAAGAATGGCACCTGGATCCTTGTACCAAGACCAGCACATGCTAATGTTATTGGAAATCGCTGGATCTTTAAGAAAAAGCACAAGGCAGACGGCTCCATTGACAAATACAAGGCTCGTCTAGTGGTCAAGGGCTATGCACAAAAATACGGCTTGGATTACCATGCTACGTATGCCCCAGTTGCTAGACTTGAATCTGTTCGACTCGTGCCGTCACTTGCTGCATCTTTCGATTTAGACATAATTCAGTTTGATGTAATAACTGCTTTCCTTAACAGCGACTTGAAGGAGGAAGTCTACATGGAGCAACCGGACGGCTTCGAGGAGGATGAACGAGTGTGCCGCTTAGTAAAGCGTCTCTATGGGCTCAAGCAAGCGTCTAAGGAGTGGCACGACAATATTTCCGCAGTCCTACGAGCCGCAGGCTTGCAACAAAGTCAAAAGGATCCGTGCGTGTTTAGCTACTGTCAATGTCGTATAATAGTCATTTTAGTTTTGTATGTAGATGACGGATTAATTTGTTCAAATGACAAAGAAATGACTAAAAGATTGTTGAGAAAACTAGAATCAAACTTTGAAATAAGATGTAACAAAGCTGAATATTTTATAGGTATCCAGATTGAGAGGGACAGAAGTCTTGGAGTGCTAAAACTCCATCAGACTGCCTATGCGCAGAAGGTTCTAAGCAGATTCTCTCACGCTAATTGTGCGCCATCTTCTGTGCCTGCCGATCCTGAAATGAAATTTACAGCGAACAACGACGAAGACGAAAGTAATTGTTTTCCGTATAGAGAGGCTCTAGGGTCAATTATGTACTTAATGGTAACGACGCGTCCGGATTTAGGTTACATTATAAGCGTTTTGAGTCAATACGCGAGTAAACCAAGCAAGGCGCATTGGAACGGGATTAAAATGATATTGCGTTACATTAAGGGGACAATCAGCCATGGTATTGTATATGGCATTGGGAATAAGGATTTAAAAATCACTGGCTATTGCGACTCCGATTACGCTGGGGATTTGGATACTCGTGTGAGCACCACAGGATGGATTTTCTTTCTGAATGGTGGACCAATCTCCTGGAGTTCGAAGAAACAAAGTGCAACGGCTACCTCGGTGACAGAAGCTGAGTATATGGTTTTATGTTCGGCTACCAAAGAAGCAGTTTGGCTGAGACAGGTCATGACGGAGATCAATCCATGCAATGAAGGGCCAATTCCTCTATATTGTGACAACCAAGCTGCAATACGCCTAGTCAAGCACCGTGAATCCTTGAGACGGTTAAAACATGTTGATGTTCAATACCACTACACTTGTGAGAAACAACTCGATGGAAGCATCGATGTGCAGTATGTGCCGACCAATAATCAATTGGCCGACCAACTAACCAAGGCGCTGCCAAGAGAGAAGTTTCATCGTCTAAAACAAGAGAGTGGCATATTATCATGTATTAAGTAACATTTTTTTGTCGAGTGGGAGTGTTAAGTATTGCGACGAAAAATAGGACTGTTCACGCGAGATATATCGAAATGTATCGAGAACAATAGATCGCGGAGAACCATCGATAGATCGCGGCGTTTATGACCCCCTCTCCTGTAGGCCCGCGTTTTGGTGGTGCCACGCACTCGTCTATCTGTCTCACGTACAGCACTCACTGCCTTTTCAAGCGTGTCAAGAGTAAGGTCGTACTTCCGCTTTCGCAAGTGTTCCACGTGTCGCATTATCCATTTTGTTCACTCTCTCGAAATTATAATAAAGCACGATATCAACTACACACTGTGAACGTCCAGATTATTGTGATACACCTATACGCTTTCTTTCAGTATTTTTAGCTGCTTTCGCAACAGCATCAAAATGATGTAGATTAAAATAATCCGTGGTTATGATTGGTCAAATGTGAAATTTCATTGTACTGGTTGTAACGAAATTTCAAATTTGAACAATTACAGCGCACGAATCATTTAAATCTGAATCATTTTGATCTCTTACGAAAGTAGCCATGATTAAGTTTATGATTAAGTTTTATTTTGCTTCGACACTATTTTATATGTTACTTTAAGGTCACTATTTTATAATTGTACTATTTTTTGCAATCTGTATATATCGATGAAATATTTTGTCATATAGCTCTCACTGGTAATGCTTGCTGCATTCTACACAACATGGCAATTAGATGGAGAATTCCAAACGATGAAAGATATCTGTATGAAATAGATATTGAACCACCGATATTATGTAATATTGCGGAAGAAACTGGAGAAGAAACCCAAACTCGAGTGATTCAATGGTATTTTACTAATTAATTAATCTTAATTCGATGTTGTATTACTAGTATTTTTATAGATTTATTGTATTTGTCAGTAATTTTAAGGTGCTTTAAAAAATTTTTTTAAACAAACATCATTGAATTGTCCGACAAATCTGTACAATATTTTACGTAAAATCGGATGTACATCGAACGTGTATTATTTGAATAGTGAATAAGTAGGGAATGAGAAAGTATATTATTTTATTTGTAAACAACTGTACGATACATATGTACATATATTATGTTTATTTGCACAAAAAATACAGTGTACTTTATTTGTAAATTTTAATATATCTAAACAGGTCACACATTAATCTAGATTTTGGGAATTAAATTTGCAAAAATTATATAATCAATTTTACAATAACTAATTTTGTAATTACAAGTAATTTCATATAATTAATAGTAAAGCATTGGAGAGTGACAAAGGTGTAATGGAGAGTGACAAAGCAATTACAAATAATGTCACAAAGAATAATATAATTCTGCAACTTGAAATGACAATTAATTAACAAAAAAATTGCACCAATTCTCTTAATACTTATGAAAAACAAAACTCTCCCATAGAAAATCTATTTCGAACTGCAAAATAGCTAATTGTAAAATGAAAACTAATTAACCAAACAATTGCACCAATTCTCTGAGTACTTGTGAAAAATAAAACTCTCGCATAGAAAATCTATTTTGAACTGCAAAATAACTAATTGTACAATAAAAAGTAATTGACAAAACAATAATTGTACCAATTCTCTTAATATTTCAGAAAGACATGAAACTCTCCCATGCAAAGTTATCATCAGTATACTTCGTTCTCCTTATTTTATTCCAAATATTGTGGAGCAATGGATCGAATTACATTCGTTAATTCATCTACCCTTTCAATCAACGATGTTAGGAGTTCGTTGCGTTCTTGGCAAGTTTGTTTTTTCAATTACAACTCTTCTTTTGCTACAGTCAATTTTTCCTCTTTCAATTGTAACGTTCGGTTCTGAATACTGCAGTAATCCGCGATGTGCTGTTGGAATAATTGTTTAACATTCTGCTTCGTTTTCTTCTTACCGGTATCTGCTAATTAAATATAATTAATATAAATTTTTCTCAATAATAGACATTGAAAGATAAAATACATTTAAATAGTGTTAATATAACATACAAGAGAGGAGTCGTCAATAGTTATTAATTTTTGTTACCTCTGTCATCAGAATATTTCTTGTTTTTTGATATTGTGCTGCAGTTGTGACAATGTGACAATTATTTTGGTATCGGTACATCATCTGTAGAAGCAAGTACATTAGAGGATATCTGAAACAGAACAAAATACATTTATATACTTTGCGAGAAATACATATATAGCTTGAAGAAAAGAAATATCATATATTATCATTGCACTTACATTTATTGAAACATTATCCGTATCATCATTCATTATGTCATTGTTGAAGAGATTTTTCTGAAATTTATGAGATAACACAATATTAAAACTCTCTATTAATAATAATAACAATTAAAGTATTGTAAAACAATATTACTTCAGCATCGAGTTGTAAGAAGGAAGTCGTATCTCGAGGTCTTTGGAAGCACGAAGTTTTTTTGATCTGCGAACTGTGCGAGGTCAAGAACTCTTTGGTGGTTTGCCAGTTCTGTTTTATTTTCTTCTCAACGATATCTACAAAATTCAATATTATGATTAATATTAGTTTTCTTCAATAATATATGTCGAAAGATAAAATAAAATAAAATAGTGTTGATATATCACATAAGAAAGGAATGGTCATTACAGTAATTAATTTTCATTACCTCTGTCATCAGAATATCTATTGTTTTTTGCTATTGGACTGCAGCTCCGGCAATGTACCTTTTTTGGAATCTGTACACTTCCTATAGAAGCGAGTACATTAGAAGATATCTGAAACACAAGAAAATATTTGCTACTTTGCAAGAAATAGATACATTATACTGCTGAAAAGAACATATATATTACCATCGCACTTACATTCATTGGAAGATTCTCTGTATCATCGACATTTATTACGTCACTATCGAAGAGATTTTCCTAAAATTTATAAGATAAAATGAATATTACAACTCTACAGTATATAATAATGATTTTAAAACTATACAGTGAAACAATATATTACTTCAGCATTGAGATGCAAGGAGGAAGTCATATCTTGAGATCTTTGGAAGCATGAAGTTTTCTTGATTTGCGAACTCTGCGAGGTTAAGAACTCTTTGCTTTGCCAGATAGGAGAATCCTGCAGATTCTGTGACGTCAAAGTTTTTCGAGCGGTCAAGTAAGTAGAAGTGACGTTATTATCGCCAATAGCTCCTCCCTCAGGAATATCAGACATTCCACTGGCTTCAGGTGTTGAGAACTCTAATAAATCGTCTTCGGAGGGGCTTTTATATGTGGCTACTCTTTTTAACAAATTTGATTTCCAATCACGCCATGTCTGCAACAAAAAAATAATAATCTTGCTATTAGTATTATGTAAAATAAGATAGTATTATATAAAATAGTAACTAACAAGTCAAATTGATATTTATTTAATATCATATATATATTTACCTTTGCCCATTCTTTCGGCAGCTTTTGAGGACCATAGCCTCCACAATTGAGAGCTGATGTTACTCCCTCCCATAATTCATCCTATAACAAAAATATGCACATGTTTACTTATAATTTTTATTTACAATTTATTATTTCTATCATTTCACGTTTTACACAATAATATTTCTGTCAGAATAAAATAATTTAAAAAATCACTTACTATTCCTTTTTTATTTTCGCGGTTATATCGTAATTTACCTCTTCCAAAATCGGGATGAGACCGCATAAAATTAATCAGTATTCGTTTCTGTTTATCCGTCACATTCATTTTCGTTAAAAAACAGTTATTGCAATAACGGCGTGATGCTTATTATTTCAGATACGCAGTCTGTTTTCTCTCACATTATCACATTATCACATTAGCAAGTCTAGTGATTTCATATTTTCACTCAGACGTTACAGAATCGCACGAACAAACTCATGTGAGATGAAAGTGCGAGAAGTGAACGATCTCACTTCAATTACATAATCGACCCCCACCACAGGATGTTATGCCCCGGCATACACACCGTTGCTGCCGCAGGCGTCGGCAGCGGGATCCACATCGGTGCCACCCGCCGCGCCGCCGGCATTAGGATTGGCCACCACACCGTTGCCACCCGCCGCCGCCGTGCCGGCAAGATACTTGCATCAATGGCCGTGTGTGTTGGCCATTCCATATTCATTTTCCATTACAATATATTGTACACGAATAAATATCGTATCTAGGACTTGACGAGAAATTCCTCTGACTCTGCCCTACCTACATATATCATGTTCCATTCGAAATGTAAAAGAATTATATTGTTATATATACACCGATGTGCGTTTCATATCAGCATACATATACATACAGAACATGCATCATGTAGCATTTCAATAGTAAAATTTAGTATGTCGAAAGATCAATTTGCGCTACCGAGTACTTAAAAATTTCAAATCCTATCCCGCGCGTCATCCGCCTTATACGTCATGGACAAAAAGGTGTACGTTTTTAATTTCTATCGAGCAGATCGCAGATTTCTATCGAGTGAAATTCTGTATTTCTATTACAATTTACAAGTCTGTCGAGATATTTAAATTTGGAAGACTCCGCGTTAAATTTGCGGTACATTCGCTCGTATTTTTCGCGAACAAATTCTTATCCCGCGCGCGTTTTCAACAGTAACTTTATTCATTTCAATTTCTCAGTCTTGAAAACTGGTTAAGATATTTCAACACATCAACATGTATCTTGAGTGTTTAAATCAATATCTCTGATTGTCCTTGAGTCAATCATTATCAGTTACCGTTGAAAATTCCGCGCGAGATAGGGTTTGTCGTGATGAAAGATACGCGAAAATTTATCGCAAATTCAACACGGAGTCCTGCAAATGTAACTCTGCTTTGCACAAACATAGAATTTTCTCTTCACATACTTGTATCTTCAGTTGAATTAAAAAAAGTTACCTGCGACAGAATCGCGATATGTACGATTGAAAGAAAGAAACGTGCGAATTTGCCTACAATTTAACGTTCAAGTCTTGAAAATTTACAAGTGGCCTCTTAAAATGGATCATTCTTTCGACACACTTGTTTCTCAAGGTAAATTACACAAAGATACTCGATACAATTGCGCGATACATCATAATTTAATATACTCGCGATTTCGCTTTCAATTTCACGTTTAATATTTCAAATTTAAAAGTGGCTCGTCAAAATTAACTCGTCCATCGACAGACTTGTTTGTTTAGGTAAATTACACAAAGATACTCGATACAATTGCTCGATACATTTGACAGAAATTTACATACATGCTATTTTGCCTTAAATTTAACGCGTAATTTAACCTTGTCCTTGAATCTTCATTCAACCCTGAGTCAAAAATGATGATTTATCTCGACAGACTCCTTTCTTCACTTCAAATTACAGAGATACTAGATGTAATTGTGAAGCGAACACGACTCGATTCACAGAGGCTAATATACACGGAAGAAGGCGCCGGCCCGCGCGGTCCCGCGGATAATCATTTACCCGCGCGAACAACACAGCGACGCGGACCGCGGCGTGTCGCATGGCGGAAATTGTGAGGTACCTGTGAGTGTATCTCTCTCGCGAACGGTGCGTCGTCTCTCTCTCTCTCTCTCTCTCTTCTCTCTCTCTCTCTCTCTCTCTCTCTTGCGTCGACCATCTCTTGCGCGAATGGGGTGCGGCGTGTTTCTCGCGGAGGATAAACTCTCTTTTTTGCGAACGGTGCGTCTTATTTTCAACGCGAATCCACGGTCGTTCATCGCGTCCGAATTTCTCTCTTTACCATCTTAATATTATGCTTACATTTCAGCGAATCAGACGATATGAGGAGTGTGAGATAACCCGGAGGTTACCAAGTTGCGTAATCCAGCCACACGTAATCCATTTCGGTACGAAGGGTGTGTGTTCGTCATCGTTATTCATTTTCCGCACTCGAGCCCCTTTTGCACAATAGGCGATAGCGAGAGACAGCGCGACACCGATGAAGTTTCCGACGAAGCTATACAACTTTATCGGCAATTTTGTCGCTGTCGCTTTCGCTATCTCGCGCTATCACTTGTCGCGCAACGGGGCTTTAGGTACAAATTCTTATTCATGTAATTCCTACAGATGTCCGGGGACAACGAGGGATCGAGAAGTCCAATTCCGAACGGCAGTAAATGCAGCTTCTGCGGCCGTATGGAGTGCGGCCGCAACACCGGCCACAGCAGCGGCAGAATAAGCCTCCCGACAAATCGGCCACGTATATGTGACATCATTTCAATATTACATCAATCGTCGACGTAGACAGCGCGCAATTGCGTTATCGTTTGAAAAATTGGTAAATATGCAGAATAGTGGCCTCCTCACCGATTTCGTTGAACTTAGGCTTAATCGACGCGTTTTTGCACAAAACTACCGAATCTGGCAGAAAAAAGTGTCGCTCTGCCCCGCGAAGCGAGATATTAACAGTTAAAGTTGACAGGAATCAGGTTATGATTCCTGTCATACCGACGAGCTGTAGCGACTACGAACATGCCCTGCAGCCATATGCGCAGGCTCAGTGGCCGCACGCGCATGCAGCAGATCACGTGACAACTGTTTGGTTGGTAAGTTAGAAGTGTAACATAATTCGAAATGATATTCTTTTGTTTTATATAGTAAGTTATCGTGCCAAAATGCAGCTGCACGAGTTTTTGGCAGTGACTCACGATAAAGACAAATTAATAAATTATTTAATAGAACATAATGTGATAAGCAACGAAATATATTGTCCGAAGTGCAATATTAAATTAAAGTTAAACAGAGATAATTTCTCATTTCGTTGTCGGAAAGTATTATATGAGAAAAATAAACATATAAAAAATATGTGAAGAAACAGTGCACATTTAAAGGAAGTGTTAGATTTGATACATGGTTTAGCAAATCTAACTTGAGCTTGGAAACAATATGCAGGATGACTGCATATTTCATCATGCTAAGACCTCCGAGACAAATGTTTTTGTGCACAGAATTGCAACTTACCCAGCACTCGGTTGTTGACTGGATTTCCTTTTGCCGAGAAGTAAGTATAATTTAATATACTTAATACAATGAATGTATGTTGTATAGATATATATTTATAGAATTTGTTATGTTGATTTGTTATAATAGGTTTGCATATATTGGGCCGAAAAGAACTCGACGAAACTTGGAGGGTCCAATATAATCGTCGAAATAGACGAAGCAAAAATCGGCAAAAGGAAGTACAATCGTGGCCGAATAATCGAGGGAAAGTGGATCTTCGGTGGATATGAGCGTGGCACAAGAAAAATTTTTATTGTGCCAGTGCAAGACCGCACGGAAAAAACTCTGCTTGAGCTGATCAAGGAGTGGATTCTACCTGGGACGACGATAATGTCGGATTGTTGGAAGTCGTACAACTGTTTAAACAGTGAAGGCTTCCAACATCTTACAGTAAATCACTCGATGAATTTCGTCGACCCAGATACCGGTAATTACATTGCAAATATATAAAGAGTAACATATGCATTCGAAATACACAACACTAAACTTAGCATTACTAATTTCTATTTGTTTGTCTATTCAGGTGCTCACACTCAGCACATTGAACGTGTTTGGAGAGAAGTAAGGGCTAATATCCCACGGTATGGAACGCGTACTTCGCATTTAGTGGGATATTTAGCTGAATATCTCTTCAAACGCGTTCATGCTTATGAAGATCGCTTAAGCAGTTTTTTCCGTGCAATTGCGGAATTGTATCCACCGAAGACTGTGGACGATGAAGCAGATGTCTCGGAGGCTACATCATCACAAGCTTAAGTTAGATTTGCTAAACCATGTATCAAATCTAACACTTCCTTTAAATGTGTATTGTTTCTTCACATATTTTTTATGTTTATTTTTTTCATATGATACTTTCCGACAACGAAATGAGAAATTATTTCTGTTTAACTTTAATTTATTATTGCACTTCGGACAATATATTTTGTTACTTATCACATTATGTTCTATTAAATAATTTATTAATTTGTCTAACAAATTATATTAATATTATTGCATCTCTACTTGTCAATATATCCTATATAATATATCAATATACATGCGTGGGCGGGGGGGGGCTTCGCCCCCGCTGCAGTCCCCCATTGTGTGAGTAAACCTAGGAGTGTGGGCGGGGGGGCTTCGCCCCCCGCACCCCCCCATGCACGTGAGCCTCATGCACTTATAAATTATTACAAAGCGAGGCTCATGTGCATGGGGGGATGCCACACCCCTAGGTTTACTCACACAATGGGGGGTGCAGGGGGGGGCGAAGCCCCCCCCCCCGCCCACGCATGTACTTTGATGTTCGTGATACCTAACTGCTTGAATCAAGACGCTTAGTTATTCCGCACGATTGACCAGTTATCATATTTAAAATTGGCGCACTTTTGCATGCGCGTGCGGCCACTGAGCATGCGCATATGGCCACAGGGCATGTTCGTAGTCGCTACGGCTCGTCGGTATGACAGGAATCATAACCTGATTCCTGTCAACTTTAACGATTAATATCTTGCGTCGCGGGGCAGAGCGACGCTTTTTTCTGCCAGATTCGGTCGTTTCACGCAAAAACGCGTCGTTTAAGCCTAAGTTGAACGAAATCGGTGAGGAGGCCACTATTCTGCATATTTACCGAAAAATTTTTCACAGGACCGCTGACGACGGACGAGGGCGATTTTCCGCCAGGTCGACAGGTGCGGGTTCACCTGCCGTCGTAAGTGTATATTCAACGACGCGCGCGCGCGCGCGTGTGTGTGTGCGTGTGTGTGTGTGTTAATTTTCGTTTCCTTTACAGCGATCTTGAACGCTGGCGGAACGTGCCGCTCGACCTAGACCCACTCCCGCGAGACCTCATGCAGACTGAGGAGGAGGAGCAGGAGGACGACACTCTGTCCTTCTCCTCGTCCTTGTTTATAGATTTGGATGATCTGTTAGGAGCAAGTTGCAAGGACGAGGAGGAGAAGGAGGAGGAGAAGGAGGACGAGGAGCAGGAGGACGGCGACGTCGACGAGCCGCCATTGAAGCGTCGACGGTAAGAAAAGAAATACTTTATTAATTTTGTTTCATCTTTTTTTCGTCAAGTGCGTGTACCTGATCATACTTTCGTATTCTTTCAGACTGCAGTAAACAGAGACGAGCGCGAAAATAACGACAACATTGGGAAACAAAGACATCGCGCCACCGAAAAGCATATATTACATTCCACTGTATAAAGTACATTCTCTTGTCTTGTCTAATAACTATCTCGTCATGGAATTATTTCTTTTTAATGCATTATTTCTAATTTACAAGTATCAAAAGAAATGTGTTGAAACATAGTAATTAATTATTTCGTATTTTTTTTTTGTTAAAGAAACTATCTAAGAATCTTTTAAGTTTATTTCATACAAAATATAAAATGACCTGTAATTGTAAACGATTGCAATTAACCAATAATATTGTGTAATTTTTGTTTGTAATTTCGTTGATGTGTTATTAAATAAGTACTAATTTTCACAGATGATATCAATCATATCGTTCAGTTGACTTTATCTCTTGATTTTTGTGTAGATACTCTATTTATATTACAGCAATTAGAGTAAATGATACAGCGTAAATCAAGTATCTGCACAGAGTTCATGATTGATCAAAGTTAAAAAGTTAGGGGCAAATTATTTTAACTCTTTTTTTAATGAACATTTGAGTGCTTGATTAAATTCCTCTTATTTTTATGACTATAATTAAGAATTAAATATACATTAAATATAAATTTAAACCAATAAGGTTTATTTTCGTAGGAAAATCTCAAAATTAATGTATCATTAATGTATTTTCAAATTATATCCCGAGAGACTGTATTATTTTAATAAATAATTAAATGAGAGTCGTTATATTTATTATTTCACGGTGATTTAATCACGTTCTTGATTCAATATAAGATTTATATAATTTCGCTGCTACTACTTCATATAATTTTTCTCGTGTATGGCGGGGGACTCTAGCGTGCGTCTCTCCCCCGTTTGACGCACCGAACAAGAGCGGCCACAATTCGAA
Organism: Temnothorax rugatulus; assembly: GCA_035220575.1. Lineage (NCBI taxonomy): Eukaryota > Metazoa > Arthropoda > Insecta > Hymenoptera > Formicidae > Temnothorax > Temnothorax rugatulus. The sequence continues at coordinate 1,036 of JASTWL010000708.1, read as the reverse complement.
TCAATTTCGTTTCTCTATTCTAAATTATTACAAGTTCCTTACAGTTCCTCATAATAATTTATACCGTTCTTGTACATACATAACAAATTATTGAGTCCCTACTGCGGTAAGGTTAGACTAGGACGTTACGACAGCCCTATTTCCAATTTCTACCGTTTTGATATATTGTTATTAAATTATTCCAACTCCCTTTTTTCAGTTTTCACCATTTTCGTAGTCTTATCAAAAATTATTCTAACTCCCTTTTTTCAGTTTTCATCATTTTCGTACTATTATTTAAAATGATTCCAACTCCCTTTTTCCAATTGTTATCGTTTTTGGACTGTTTGAAATTATCAAGTCTCCATTCCAGATGAAAATTAGTCCAAGTTCATTTTTCGAATTCCTACCGTTGTCACATGACAGAGTCATTTCAACAACGATTCGCGAGTGACTTTAGAGAATGGTCACGACGATCCACGATTTGACAGGTAAGCGTGTATGGCTCGAATCGAATCAGTTGAATAATTGTCTCCTTTTCTTTCATCATCGTCAGGTATCGGGACTTTGCGGCATCGTGTCTCTCGCCCTAATATCAAACATGTTGAAGTAAACGCAGTTACTATAAAATAATGAAAATAACGCTTTTCTCGACAGGAGATAACAATGAGATATGTCAAGTGGTGTATGTGAGCGCAATTGAACCGAATCTCGGTGTTTCGCGTAATATTCGCTCATCAAGTTTGGTCGCGCGTCTCATTGTTGCCTTTCAACACAAAAGTGCTCTCATTGGCTGTCTCAGACGGTCAAGCACAATCTTGTCGAAAGTATACAAATGTAGTGGAAATAACTGTCACGCCCGCGGAATCCATGTTATCGTAATTATGTAAAATGGTACTATTCTTCGCTGTATAGTATTATTATGCAGGGCGCGTGAAGCGTCAAACGCTGGAGCTACTCTGTGCGCGTTTTGGACAAAATATCGCGATTCGCGCAAAGTACGCACCGTATACCAATAATGCCACGATTCGCGAATCCGATCCGCGCGAAAACGCGC